>JAVXUP010004149.1:0-40203 GCA_033070095.1 Escallonia herrerae | reverse complement strand
GGAGAAGCTAATTATGTGCTCGGGGTTAAAATCATACGTGATCGTCCAAAGAGACTTCTCGGTTTGTCTCAAGAGACATACATCAAGAAAGTCATTGAACGATTTCGTATGCATAACTCAAAACCCATAGACACTCCAATGGACAAGGCGTGTACTTTAACAACAGACCAATGCCCAAAGAATGATGAGGAAAAGAATCGGATGTCCAAAGTGCCTTACGCGGCTGCAGTTGGGAGTCTGATGTACGCTATGTTGTGTACGCGTCCAGACATCTGCTATGCCGTTGGAATGGTGAGTCGTTATCAGAGTAATCCTGGACCCGCTCATTGGAATGCGGTGAAGAGGATCCTTCGATACTTGCGTGGAACCGCTGATCTCGTCCTGTGTTATCATGGTGGAGACTTGAGACTGAGAGGATACAGCGATGCTGATTGGGGCGCTGATAGAGATGAGCGCATATCCACTTCGGGTGGAGCTATCTCTTGGTGCAGCAAGAAAAAGTCTTGCATCGCCCTATCCACGATAGAGTCGGAGTATGTTGCTTGTTCAGCAGCAGTCCAGGAAACTGTTTGGTTGAGGTCATTCTTACAGGCTCTAGGGGTTACAGCTCATGCAGATGAGTCTGTCACTGTTCACTGTGACAATACAGCTGCCCTAGATTTTGTAAAGGACCCCAAATATCAAACACATAGGCCTTCGTTATCACTTCATTAGAACTTTAGTTGCGCAAGGAGAGGTGACCATGAAACATATACCTACTGGCAGAATGGTGGCTGATCCTTTGACCAAGCCCATTGCTAGAGATGTTTTCCTTTCTCACATTAGGAGTATGGGACTACGTAGGTTTTGATATGTTTATGGCATCTTATGTACTTGACATTATTTATTACATTAAATTTTCATTCCTTGATTTGAGTTTATTTTGGAATGAATGGATAATCTTTGTGATTACATATACATCCTTGTTGAGAGTGTCACCAGGCTCGAATTGACCCACTCACACGGGTAATTCACCTTGGCGCTAAGATAGCGAGCAAGATGAGACATAATTGTCTTAAGCGCCAAGTGGGCGAATAAGATGATACAGCTTATAAAGCAAACATGTCGCCTTAGTTGGAGCTAAGATGAGACCTAATAAATGTAGGTCGATCATAGAGTATCTCCACAACTCTATGTAGCCTGTTTACAGCCGAATGTGAGATTTCAGGCAGGCACTATGAGAGTGACTGGGCTGAAAAACTCAGGTTAGGCGCTTGTACAGCGACTAGACTTAGATTCGTATGGCGTATTTATTATACATTTATGTGACACGCCCTTGAGGGTTACGCCATAGCATGCAAATCATACTGCATGTGCTAAATGCAGACCGACAGTGGGAGTGACGAATGAATCCCTGCTTCGTCACTGTGTGAGCCACTTGGATCAAAATTTTTGATCATATATAGTACCCTTTTCACCTTAGACTATGTCATGAAGAGGATACTCAATGTCGCTACTTTAGCATGTACCCTTGGATCATGGATGATGCGGTCTCGCGGGGCATGTCTAGGAAAGCGGTTGGGTCTAATTGGAATGACATGAGGGCTTTGGGAAGAAAGTTCAATATTACATCATGTTGTGTGATTCATAGCCCGGGCGACTTTGTCGATTTTCGTTTCGATATGAGTCATGAATACATAACATATGAGAGGTTTAACACTGCTCATTATGAGGGATTTGAGAGTGTTTAATCTGGTGTAGTTGAACTATCTGGGGTACATACGAGATTTATTGGAGTGATGTATTGTGTTAGTTTGGTGATAACTTAATACAATACTCCTCAACTGGACATCCTTTCTCGTAGGTCGCACGTTCCATTTCCTGTATGAGGAGATGAGTGGACGAGAGATAAAGAGGGACTACGATTTATTTGCCCTGTGTGTGGGCGAGTGGGAGCTGTTAATAAATTGGGTCAATGGACCCATTATCCGCCCACTAACAGATAATGTGTATTTGTTAGTCTGGATAATTACAGTTAATTAGAGGATATTTATCTCCTAAGTGTTTGAGGTAAATACATCTTTATCTCCTAAGAGTTGGAGGTAAAGCCAGTCTCTAATTGTATCTCTATATAAAGGCTAGAGATATCCCAATAAAAAAAGGAAGTCATAGCAATAATCCCTCTCTCTATAGCACTCTCTCTAGAGCAATCACCAAGCTCTAGGATTTGGTTCGTGGACGAAGAACTCGACTCTAGTAGCCGTTTTCGTACCTGCGAAAAAGATCAAGCGTGTTGGAGGCTCGTAACAACAAGGATCCTACGTCGGAATTTTCGGAGACTTCGTACGGTATGTTTTCGAACCCATTACGTGTTACGTGGTAGCACGATAATTGTTGTAATCGTTTCAACAAAATGATTACCCTAACAATCTTTCTACTAAGAAATTACAGACTTGCCTAGTTTAGGAGTCAAAAATTAAACAGAAAAGCAAGAACAAAACATACACTCCATCAGATTAATGAATAATGAGTAATTAATTATTCTCCAGGAGAATTCCAACTTGCACGTGCCTTTTTAACGTTTGTTACCGCCTCCGCCTCCGCCATCATTTTTATTTTTTATTCAAAAATCAAAGGCGCGAAAAAATCCCGAAATCTCCCGCCCCTTTTTCCTCTATTTCTCCGCCAATCTCCCTCCTCCTCTCTTTCCCTAAAAGTCAAGTAATATCTGCTGTGCATCGTTTTACTGTCCGTAACAGTGGCACCCCTAAGACATGCACAACCACCAGCCCCACCCTGTCACTCCCGGTGGCGCCGCCCCCATCTCCGACCTCCAGCTCAAGCGCGGCAAGACCCGAGGCAGCTACAACTGCGGCCGCTGCGGTCTCCCCAAAAAGGGCCACTCCTGCCACCTCCCTCGCGCCCCACGGGCCTCCGCCGCACCCACCCCGCCCGACTCCACCTCCTCTGCCGCCTCCGAACTTGCCTCCCCTCTCTCCGCCGTCTGCCTCGCCCCTACCCCTCCGCCACGTCAGCCCTACTCCCAGCTCCGGCGGGCCCTCTCGTTCGACGAAGTCGACGTGAAGTCCTCTCAGGAATCTGACGACGAGGAGTACGACGAAGATGATTACGGGTTGCCGGAAAGGGACTCGGGTCTCGGGTCGGGCGGCAAGTTGCCGGCGGGTTGTCTGTGGGATGTTTTACGGAGGCTGCCGCCGGCGGCGCTTTTATCGACCGCCAAGGTGTGTAAGGGGTGGAGGGACACGACAAGGAAGCTGTGGCGGGCGGCGGAGGAGCTGAGACTTAAGGTCCCGGCGAGGTCCCAGATTGGATTCGCCGGTTCGGTTTTGCAGAAGTGCCCCGGACTTGTTAGGCTCTCGCTTAGAATGGAAAGGTGACAAATCATCAGATCTAGGGTTTCTTCTATCAATCCGTTGATGACACAACTAAAGCACTAAAAACTTGATTAATAAAGTTAACTGTACCTAATTACACGGATATGAACGTTGGTCGTCAATCGGGTACTGAATTGAAAGTCAATAATGGACAATGTATGCAATCCAGAGATTTCATGTTTATGGTCTCTAATATGATGAGAACTTAATTACATGGGAATGTCGGGTATTGACTATTGATCTGATGTCTATGATATGATTTTGTGTTTGCAGTGATGTGGATGCGACTATGCTGGCCTGCATCGCGTTTTCATGCCCGAATTTGGAATCAGTAGAGATCCTTACATCCGATACCTCAGTGAATCGCGTTACTGGGTATACTTTCCACCACATTTTTTATTTCTAACTTATGGTTGTGCGCCACATTCCAGTTTTCATGGTAAATGGTAACTAAATTGTCTAGGGTTGCACACTAGACAATTCTTACAACCTTATCTGATGGATCGTGTTCTCTTGATAAAGACAATACAAACAATGATCTGTAGCTACAAACTGATTGTACCTTGTTCTGATGATGATGATTACGATGCTATACTTGTAGTCTTGTACCAAGTATGGACTTGTAGTAGGACAGGGATATTTGGAGTTAATTCTGACGGATCTCCAGTTCTGATTTATACCCGTCAATCAGGATTGTGGATTGGGGGGTGTGTAAGGAGGTGAGGTTAAGATCTTTGTACTTTGTTGAGTCTACCAAGGCTTTGATCTCTTCTTGTCTTGGCTTTCTTGAGGGAGTGCCAAGACAAGAAGAGATCAAATAAGCAATAATGTGCTACTGTTTGATTGTTAGGTAGAGAACTATAGTGGCCATTAGTGTATAAAGCTCCTAGTATCTACATTTAAGCGTCCTTGCTGCTTTTGTACTTCTTAGTTGCTTCCTGTTTCAAAATTTGATTTGTTGTATAGAAAAGTGCTTAGCCTTTCAACTGATGATCTATTGATGCAAATTTATACTTCTAATGCAGGGATGAATTGGGACGTTTTGTTGCTGACAAACGTCGTCTTACAAATCTTAAGATGGAAGGGTGTTCTAACCTCGGAGGCTTTAATCTCTCATCCTTGAGCCTCTCTACCCTTTGGCTTTCAGATCTTCACTCTCTGTCTAAGATGGTGATTTTTCTGTTATTGTAACTCAGTCTTTCATGGGTGTTTTTCTAGCATAAGTACTTATTATGCCTGTTGTGCTCTTAATTTATTTCCTCTGTATTACTGCCCTGCCATGTTTGCATAGGTTTTCAATTGCCCCAATCTCGTGGAGATATCACTTGATTTTTCACTCCAAGAGACTGATAATACTGATCTTACTGCAATGGTGGATGGCCTGGGAAGGAACTGCTTAAAGTTACAGAACATACACATTGCTTCACTTAGACTATCACATGCTGTTGTGCTTGCTCTCACAGCTGCGGATTTGAGGTTTGTTAAATGCCTTTCTTCTGATTATAAATATGACAATTGATTGTTATATTGGATGATTCTGAGCTGCTGAATAGTAACATTGAAAAGCATGTGGCCACAACTAGTTTTGTTCTGCTACTTCACCGGCTTCACGTTGTATGATTTTTTTTTTCTGTAGAAATATCGCCTATTCTTTCCTCATGCTGAAAACAAAAAGATGATCAGATGTTTGACAACCTCTTTTATCTCTAATATGCAGGGGATTACGATTGCTTTCTCTTGTACTTGGATCAGAAATAACTGATGCATCTGTTGCAGCAATTGCTTCAAGCTACTCCAACTTAGAATTGCTTGATCTAAGTGGGTAAGTTGCACTTCTTCTTCTGATTTGTTTAAGTGCCTAGGACAAAATGTTAGTTATATGACCGTCCTTTGCCCAGAACATCCCAGAACATGAGTGTAAAGGCTCTCCAGACAGGATTTTGGAATTTTTGGGAGAGTTCACGTCTTGTATAGCTTGATGGTTGTTTACCCATGTACATGGCTGTGCTCCTTTTTTATCAGAAAGAGTTATTTAACAATCCTGTATTTCCCCTTAGAACTTAATAAGGTGGTATTAAATAATCATTCACTTCCAAAAGATATAAACGCCTTCAGTGAAATCTAAGCAATTTTGGGTTGGGAATTTGTTTGCTCTAAAGCATTGAAAATTGTAATGTTGAGTTGTCATCTCATTTTAGGTCTAGTATCAGCGATAGTGGCATTGGAATGATCTGCAACGTTTTCCCTGAGACATTATCAAGACTCCTCCTCGCACTGTGTCCTAATATCACTTCAAGTAATCTCCACTTCCAGATCTTAATCTGTTACATGTTGTACACCATGTTTTAGTTATGGTTTCTCACTAAGATGTTGCTCACATTCTGTGTCTTTTAGGCGGCATCCAATTTGCTACAGCTCAATTGCCTCGCCTAGAACTCATGGATTGTGGAATGACCCTATGTGATTTTAGCGAAGAAGATCCAACTTCTGACGAGAACAGCGATCTCATGTTACAGAAAGCACAAGACAGCAAGCTACATCTTATGTACCAGAAGCTGATCATCAAACATGGTCGGTTGAAGAAATTAAGCTTGTGGGGTTGTTCAGGCTTAGATGTGAGATTTTCTAGTCTAAGCAATACAGATATCTTACTGGCTTGTATATCACAAGGGATCCTGAGCATGCAAGCTTTTTTTTGCAGGCCTTATATTTGAATTGTCCAGACCTCAGAGACCTGAATCTAAATTCTTGTAGAAACTTGCATCCTGGTATGCTTTATGGAGTCCCTTAGCTAGTTATTAAAATGCTGGACTAGTGTACAAATTGCCTTCACCTTTTGGTTGATCATGTTGTTGTCTGTAACCCCAGAGAAATTGCTACTTCAGTGCCCCAGTTTGGAAAGTGTGCATGCATCAGGTTGCCAAACTATGCTGGTAGAAACAATTCAAAACCAGGTAGATGGCCTAGCTTTTGAAAATTATTCTCAGCCGCATTTTACATTTTCTATCCTCGGTCTCTGCCCATCCGATTCATACAGCTGGGAAAAACCAAATAGCTTGCAGCACATTGAGATAGCAGTCTTGTTAGCACCCTTGTCCCCTAGCATTACCTTTTACAATCCTTTTGTCAGATAAAATGAATTCCTGGTCTATTTCAGGGAGCCTATTGTAAGTTTGTATCTGTGGCAGGTGGTTTGAAACAGACTACTGCTGTTCTAATTTGTTTGCAATTGATTCGTCGTCCTTGCAGCTTTGCAGTGATTTTTCTGCTGACGAGAACCATTTTCCTTTTAAACGCCTTCCAGATGGCTCAAAGCGGGTTCGTGTTCCTCATCATCTCAGCCAGCAGGTAAACATTCTTAAGTTCTTTATCTTCAAGCTTAGCTCTTGCAAGTATCAACTACATTATATGCTACTAGTACAAATGTATTGTATGTCACCTCATGGATAATTGGGAACAGATTGCTATAGAATGAATACAAAAAATGTACTAACACCATAATCTTATTTACAACAATTGCACAAGAACATAATAAAGCACATAGTGCAGAGTCCTTAAGCTGCAATATTCAGTCCTTCTTAAAACCTCGTAACATAGTGTGGTAGAAAGGGATGTCCTGTCTATGGAGCTTGTTCTTCTCTTCCTATTGTAAACTTGTTAAAATACCATTGTCATATAAGCACTTCTTTCTCGTGCAGCCACCTGATGATGATAAGGGTGGGAGGATTCGTAAAAGGAGGTGTACTCTGCTTATGGACTGACATAAGATGTAGCAAGTTACTCAACATTGTTCTTGCTTTAAAGACTGCAGTTTCTCTAGTTGTTGTCTTAGATGTTACCGGGAGGACAGAACGTGGCCTTCACTTACTTTTGGACAAGTTAGGAGCCAGATGCCCTGTGGATCCATTTTTTTCCCCTTCTAATTTTATGAAAGATAAATTGTTACATTTCAATGTCAATATGGGCATGTAAAACATTAAATTGATAACTTTCTTGTTTATTACCTTATCTTCAATAATAAAGAATTATATTTACAGTTAGCAGATAATTTTTTGAATAATATTTAGTTTAATTTCAAAATTGTATTCTTAATTTTATCTTTAGTACAGTTTTAATATTTAATTTTGAAAGTGTATTAAAAAATATTTAAATTAAAAAATAATTTAAATTAGTATTTCGACTAACGGATTATGTAGTATACATCGTTAAAAAGTTTAAAGGGTAAGGCAGTTATTATGAAAAAAATATTATAAACCCAGACACCAACCCCCAGTGTTGTCTTCAACATAGTCGAAGCACAACTACCTGGAGATGATGATGCTGGGTAGTGGGTAGGCAGTAACTTGGCCGCCGGAATATGATACGGGTCTGTCGCCGATCAGAGTAAGGCGAGCCTCGCGGCTTGCGATCGGAGCTTCCGATGACAACGGCGCCGGAGATGGAGGTTTCATTTTCAGAATCGCCGTCACCTCCCTTAATCTTCCTCCTAGGGCTCCCCTGCCATGGCAAGCCACGTGGCCCCTGGTTCGAAGAAACGTAGGGCGAAGACAGTGAGGAGGGGTTGAAATCTCGGCTGGATTTGACGATGACGGTGCCAGAGATGGAGGCAGCGCCGTCTTTGTAACCCGAATCGTGGTCTGTTTTGTCGTCGTTTAGATGATTGGGGGTTTTGGTTTTGCGGCGGTGACGTGCGTCGTCGTTGTCGAAGTGGACAACGAAGGTTGAGTATAAGTCGGGTTTGGTTGGGGCACGGCGGTTCCGGCGGGAGGTGGGGGAGAAGTCTATTTGTTTGGTGGTACTAAGTGTGTTACGATGTGAGGGAGAAGGGGTGGGTGATGGTGGTGGTGGAGGAGGCTGTTAAGGGGCCATTTTTGAGCTAGGAACGGAACTACCACTGCGATCGTTGAATTTATGCAAATTATAAATTTAGTTCAATGATTTCCATTAGTTTTTGTGTCCCTTTCTATGTTTTCTAGATTTCCATCCGGCTGGTGGTGGTTAGGAATTCAGTGAGGCAGTGTGGCGATGGTGGTGGTAGCTACCAAGGGCGCCATTTGTATTTTACTTGTCATTTTGCCAGTTAGAGAGATAATTGAAACTTCTTAACTATTTATTACACTTTTTGTTGTGGATAGACTATTTTCATCCTTTAATATACTAACGTTCCTTCTTATTTGTCATTAAAAACTAAAAAAGCATTTTGCAACAGTAACAAGAAAGTGAAAAAGCATGGAATTAGCAATTCTGTTTCTAATTCATTAAATTTACACAGGTGGTCCTTTCTTTGTTGGGCAGGGTGCAAAAAGTCCAACATCTATCGAATATTCTAATCTCGTCTTTTATCGTCACTCTCACGTTTGATGTATCCCCTTTTTGTTAATTTTGACGTTTGACCCGAAAGGTCATTGAGCCGTATTTGACCCTAATGTTAGAGCTTCTTCTCCATCAATTATACCCTAGACGCTGCTATCATCAACACCACCGTACAATCACCACCGTTCTTCAGTCTTGGAATTTTTAGTGTTTTATTTATCATCCCTTTTATTGTTTTTTCATCGCTTCACAGGCCCTAGCTACATTTGAACCCATCTTGAAGTTTTTGGAAATTAGTGGTGCGGTGGTGTGATGCTCGCAAAGGTGGCGGGCTCTTGTGGTGACGGCTTGTATCTAGAAAATCTATTTCGAGTCAATATCTTATAATTTATTAAAATAATTAACAAAAAAAGCTTTAAAATCGAGTCTTGATCACCAATAAAGTCATCAAATATGTGACATCTAATATTCGGAAACAAATTTATATGACGAGAAGATGTTAGACACCTTATCACTCTCTAAACAGGTTTCTACTTGTTTTACTGGTTTTGATGATTTTTATTAAAAATCAAGAATATCCCTAATTTTTGAGCTCAACAGGTAAGGCTGAGTGTCATACGTATCAGAACGCACTAATCGGGACCAAAATTTCGTAGTTATAACCATACAGAAGTTAAACTGCCATACATGGTTTTATTAAAATATATATTTTTTTGTGTTACAAAAGGCTGGACCGTAAGGTTATAATCCAACCTACAAGGAGTATTGCGTCTCGGGGACTTACAAGGCCGCCACATACATCTGAGTCTCCGATTCCCGCACCTATGTCGGGGCCGAAGCGCACAAGGATCCGTGTGGGAGCACAAGCAGGGCGAATATTAAAATATTTATGCAACTAGGTTATATAGAACTAAGTACTCAAAAACTATTTTTATTATCCAAGGAACAATGATCGTGGGGAGGGAATTTACTCTACTCTACTAATAAAAGTAGAAAAAGAAATTACTTTTTGATTTGGACTGCCCGGTCGCCAATTCGAATGTATTCACATGCAAGAAGAATGCTAGAACAAGTGTATGAATATGTACTCTAATGTACTTAGGATGGTGCCATGGGGGCTGTTTATATAGGGCTTAAGGGTCTAGTGCTGCAGAAAAATTGCATCAAAAGAATAAGACGCAACCCTACTCCCACCAGAGAAAATAACGACGGACAAAATTATCCTTATCACTTCGTATACTATGGTTGTCCAAAGAGCACTGGACGTACGAAGTGTACTGGCCAATACACTTTTCCTTGCAAAATTTACTTCACAGCCCTTTTTTAGAAGGAAAAAGTCTACTTGTCATAAAAAATGCACGGGAATAAAATTAAAAAAAAATATAACCTAAATTAAGATAAACTAGACTATTAAATTCTGGCCTGCGTTAAGCTCGACATAACTTGACTCGATTGAAATAAAATATATAAACCTTATGATAGACCAACTAGACTGAAATAAAAATAAAGCTTATAAAATAGACCATCTGTATTGAATTAAACTTAACTGAACTCGACCATCTATAAAATATAACAAAATATTAAATAGAACCTACAAAATTAGGGTACCCGGTTTCAACAACCATGGTGTGTTCTTGTGTTGGGTAGTCGTAAGTTTAAATGTCGGCGACAGTGTGGTGTGAAGGTGCATTGGTGGATGTGATGGTGCCGGCAATGGTGGCGGGTTCATGCATTGGAAGAGGTGGTGGATTGGTGGTCGGCTACGGTCTTGTGGTTCAATGGGAGACTTGGTGATTTCATTTCATGAGTTATGCATTTCTGAAGGTGGACTAAGTGAGTGAGTTAACTTAATGAGCTAGATATTCAATTGTTTTTCTTATTATTTCTCAAGGACAAGCTGTCATTTTATAATTTTGTCTCAATTGGCAAATTTTACTTGTCAAAATTGGAGAGAATGAAATAATTGATGAAATAGTATATAAAAACAACTTAGAATCGCTTAATATATTAGCAATTTTTTTGCATATTACCCTAATAAATTATGGACTAATTTTTTAGTTTACCCTTTATTAAAGACGCTAAAGTATTCGTATCGAAAGCTGGTGAGTGTAGTAGTGTTAAGCATAGAGTAGTTCAATTTTTAGTAAAAAAAAAAAATCTGTTTGCAAGCCATGATAATTAGTTCTTAATTAAATACAGTTACACGGCACCGGCTGTAGAATCTCGTTGAAGAGCCACAACTCCTTCGAACTACTCTCTCCGTCTCCCTCTTTCCGGCAATGGAGGTTTCTTCGTTCTCAACTAGCTTAAATCGATGCTGGCCTAGGACATCAGGTCTTTTTTCTAATTATACTTGTGCAGTTTTCTGTCTGTATAATGTCTTCTGATGACTGTGATTGCAAATTTATCTGCCCGTGACATATATTTGCGCTGATTTCAAGCAATTCGTTAGTACCTAGGCGCTATTGGTCGTTCTGTTCACCTATAATCTTTCAACGCAGTTTCTGTTAATTGACGAGTGCCATGAAATTGTCCGTTGTGATCATATCCATGTACTGGAGCTTAGAGCAGGGATGCCCATGGTTAGATGAGATGGACGGTACAGAGGAAAGAAAATTCTTAGGATTTGATTTGTCTAGTTTTTAACCACAGAACATGATCAAATGTAACATTTCAGCTTTGCTGATACTGCATACCAAACCTATGTGACAGTAGATAAAGAACTATGCCTTGACTTGTCAGAAGGAAAGAAGACAAGGACCTTAAGAGAGGTGTGAGCAACAAGTCCCATTCTGATATGTACAATACAGGTTATGTAAGGTTTGTGTTCCTGGCGAGAAAGTGTTAATGCCTGGGAAACAAACAGGTCCGTAGGTCATACTTGTCCAGCATGGATGATAACCAGCAGTTTGAACAATCTCTTAGTAGGTTGCAGACATCTCCCTCACGTATTGCACCATACCCTTTGTACGTTTAGGCACCAGTTTCAATGTAAGGTGGAATGAAAAGGCAAGAAATGCAACATCTCAAGCAGGGAGCACGAACTGACCCCTCTAGAAGGGACGCGCCGTCCATTCAATAAAATATCTTTGGACTTTTTTCCAATGTTATCGAGGCTCCTCTCAGTAGGCCCCATCAAATTGAGCTATGGTGATTGGAACGTTGATGATTAAGATGAGGTTGATGTGGCTCCTAGGTGATTGCCGATTGGAACATTGAGCCATTTAGTTAGTCATAGCGCTTGGTGACATAAGGAAGAAGCCAATGAACACCATATGGCGAGGGAAGGCTGGCCCATAGTAATCTTCCATGGGAGCCCTCAAATGGCTGGCCATAAAAGGGGCGCATGGCTGGCAGTGTGACTGCAGTGCAGATTAAAGAAGGATTTTGATTAGGTTATGTTAGGGAGCAACCAAGATGACCCATATCTGCAAGATGAGCCCAACTTGACCTAAAAGCTTAAGTCAATAGGACTTGGTTCCATCTACGTATATAGTTCAACTTGTACCTCCACAATATCCCCCTCACGTGTGATTCCACCACGTTCGAAGCTCCTCCGGAAGTCTTCTGCGAAGAACCGTTGTTCTTTCAGAAGCCACCCATGTTGGCAATCATGGGCTTTGATACCATGTTAGGGAGATAAGAAGGATCTCAGTGTCCACCAAGATGACCCACATATAAAGGATGTGCCCGACTTGACCTAAGAGCTTAAGCCAACAGGACTTGATATATATATACATGCTTATGTTATATTTCACACTTACCCATTGTGGGACTAACGCAACTTCACACGTGCACCTCAAGATGTTAACATCCATCAACAGTTAACTTTCAGTTCATGATCACCAAAAATTGAAGAACACTTCATATTTGTTAGGTCATACTTGCAAATTTGAGTAAATTTTAGTTCTTCAGAAAACCTAGCGTGTTCTGTACTTTGTTTACTTTTAAATCTATTGTAAAGAGCAGACCAAAGAAGAGAAAAGGAGAGAAATTCCCATCTCTTTGTTGTACTTGTTCACAGGAAACCAAATTTAAAATTTCAAAAGTTTTCTCTCCATTATGTAAGAGAGGTAGGGAAGCAAAAGTTTATTAATGAAACATTTGTTGCGCCCACTTTTCTTTTCAAAATTTGAATGTATGGTTCTTCTAGTTATACAAACTTCAGAACCTTTTTTCTTTTGCTTTCTTCCAAGTCAGAAAAGAGGAACGGAATTACCTTGTCTCTGTCTCCTAAACTTAAGAACGGAAATGAAGAAAATTGCAAGTCTCTACCTCTCTCTTTCTTTTTTGAAGGCCACTTCACTACTCTCATGTGTGTGATATGGGTAGGGGTGTCACATGCTCCCCGTTTAGGCTAAACCACGTTATGAACAGCCCTGGGAAATATGCAAGTCTCCCTCTTTGTTTACTCCACCCATCCTCCTTGGTGTAGGATGTACGTAGGCATGGTGTAGGATGTACGTAGGCATGCCTTGAATTTATATAATAGCTGGGAACTTGGTCGAATGACTACTTTATAGCTCTATGATGACACTTGTAGCCACTTAGAATAACTGCCCTGCTGCAGGTCATTGCCTCCCTCAGATGGGTTAGTTAGGTAGTCGAAGGTTCGTTGGAGGATATTATAATTGTTTTTGGGTACCCTCGTAAATGCAACATGGGAGGACTTACATCCTATTGAAGAGCCATGTAGCCCTTTTGAACTTCTTTCGTCCTCTCTTGTGGCAATGGAATTTTTTTGGTTCTCAACTAGTTTTAGGCCCTCCTTCTAACTTTAGTATTAAAAGCAATTGTATAACCCTAACTGTGATTCTTTTGGTGATGTTTTTATATCTGCAGAGACGCTTCTAATGAAAAGGACAAGATTCCCCTCATGGAATCGGAGTTCTGTTTCCTCTCTGCCAACTAAAAGAACTTTGGGGCCTTCATTGGATCGAACTGGATTTGTTAATCAGAAAGGGAACGTTATGCCGGTGCATCATCTACTATTAAGATTACCCTTTTTTTCCTTTTGTGTATTTAATTTGAATGATGCTTGTACAATTAGGAGAAATTGAATCTATGTTGTGGATCCTTTTTTAGGTGTTATGTAACCAGAAGGAAACTCCTGTGGTAAAGGCTAGGTATGCCATTTTTCAGGAAGTTGCAACAAAAATTTGGTTTCGTGATCTTATGCTGTCCATTATGTGCTTGCAGTATTTTTTGTTGGTATACCTTTTGCTTTCTTCTCTCTGTCGTTTATCTTTTGGATACTTTCACATACAAAAATATTGGTTTAAGTTAGATTTTATGCATCAATGCTTGCTAGCAGTCATGTTGTATCTACGGTGAGGGGAATGTTCTGGACATTTTATGATTTGAAATCAAAAGAATGGAGTCAGGTTACAGTGTTCACAACTTTCTTGGAGTTATGGTTCTTTTTATGTTCATTAGCCACAGACTTATGCCAGCCATGCACACGTGATGCCTGCATGTGCGTGTTGTGCATTATTTTGTTTGGATGCCAGCAGGTTCAATATGTGTGCGCTTCGGTAAGTAGATACTTAGCTTATGGATATTCCTTGGTTTTGTTCTTCTTAAGGTACATGGATGAGATTTATGACACTCTGGCTGAGCGTCTTGTTCCCACCGCAGCAGTAGCAACAAGTTCCAACTATAAGTAAGTTCAGTGGTTGTTGCTTGCACGTACTCAGTATTTGACGATTTGATGTGGTATTTTTGCATAGAAAAAAGAAAGTTTTGATACTCAGCCTTGGGAGTTGACCTTATATTAGTAACTGCTTTGTTGCTAATTCTAGGGTGTCCTCATATTAGAAAACATTATTGATTTCAGTGGAAATAATTCCTTGCAGTGTATCCTGCTGTCTATTTCCTCTCTTGGTCATCAATATGTCGATTGTTCACATGCTTCCCATGGTGATTAAAGGTTTCCTCTTGTGATCAAAATGAGAGAATTTCTGTGGGAAATGGAAAATAACCATCTCAAAGTGCCATATAAACACATATTGGAGCTGACCAAGTGCTGTTTTTGCCAATATCTGATTGCGTGCTTAAGAGACTAGTTAGTCCACTTGATTGGTGATTCCTTGTGATTAGAATCTTCCGGTGGTTGTTGGAACACTTATCACTCTGTTAGGATGCTGAAGTGAATCTTTGCTTGCCCTTGTGAACTTTTAGATCTTTCTGTAGATTTTGAGCTCTTTCCTGATCTTGGTCCCCATCTGTCCCTTTGTATGGTACTCCTTGGACCGCAGGAATCAGTGCACCATAATTAGGACTAGCAAAAAAAACTTAACTTTCTGTAAGTGTTCTTACCGGAAGTTCTGTAAATAGCATCTTCACTTTGTTCTTATTTTTGACTGCCATTGAAGTAGCACCTGCCAAAACTTGCAGGCATATCATCGGCTTAACCGGGACTCCTGGTGCTGGAAAGAGCACCCTTGCATCTGAAGTTGCTCGGCGTGTGAACAAGTTATGGCCGCAAAAGTCCAGTTCATTTGATTCTCAGGTTGAACCTCCAGATGTTGCTACAGTTCTACCCATGGATGGATTCCATCTTTATCGCCATCAGCTAGATGCAATGGAGGTTATTCTCTTGATATTTCTCAGGATATATAGATGGCTGTAACGTCATTATCATTTTGCTTACCCTTTGTTACAAAAGATAGAAGCTCAATCATTCTCTGTTTTGTTTGTCATTGTTGTCATTTTAGTGGTCGTTCTGATAATTTTATGTTACTTAGAATCATCATTTGACAAAAGAGCAATTGAAGAGCTAAAAAAACGTACTTTTGTTGTCGTGTTGCTATAAGAATCATCATTTGACAAAAGTGCAATTGAAGAGCTAAAAAAACATACTTTTGTTGTTGTGTTGCCATATCCTTAAGTTTGGGGATCTGATGAACCTGTCGTTTAAAGACACTCCACACCGTAGGCATGTCAAGTCAATGAGACAGTCTATGTAACACCTATAGCAAAGAGTGACAATGTTTTGTCACCCATTTCTTATCGTTATGAGGTATATCATGGTATAATGCCACGATATGCAGGATACATGCATACAAGTGAACGCACATGCAGACATATTTGATATATATATATATATTGTGCGCGCGCGCGCGTGTGTGCGTGTGTGTGGGTGCGCGTGTGTGCGTGTGCTCGCAGGCTTTACATTTTAAACTTCGTAGATATTTACTGATTCTTTGTGTAATGTTCTTGGGTTTTAGGATCCCGAGGAAGCCCATGCAAGAAGAGGAGGTGAGGTCAATTCTCTTGTGATAAAGTTATTTCAAACTTTGTAGAAACTTGAAGTCGTTGATCATTGAAATGGTGAATCAGCTCCTTGGACTTTTGACCCCAAACTACTCCTAACATGTTTGAAGACACTAAAAAGTCAGGCAAGTAGCTATTCAAGTCAAAATATGTCTGTAAAGCCATCTTCTGCGGTGGGAACTAATGCTGGCATCTTGACTACATTCGCTTTCTTGAATGGAAGAGAGGAATCTGATGCACAGCGTCTCGATTGCCTACTTAGTTTTCATGTTTTTTGGACATTTTTTTTTTCGAGTTGCTTTCTGATGACTATAATGGCTCCTCCAGGGATCAGTATATGCTCCATCTTTTGATCATGGTGTTGGAGATCCTGTTGAAGATGCTATCTTTGTGAACCTTCAGTAAGTGTTTCTATCACTGTTCAGTAGCTTTTGGTTTTCTAGGTATTTGGTAGTATTGTCACATATGTTTTCCGTGGTGTAAGAAATAGATTAGGAATGGTTTAGAATTTAGGCTTTTGCCGAAAGCAGCAGGGTTTTGTTGTAGATCTTTCAAATGGCTGGTACTTGAGTATGATAGTAAGATTTGAGATAGAAATAAGGAGGAAAAAGGCAATTATAATACAAACAGTAGAGAGGAAGAAGAAAGAAAGAAAGTGATCACAGCCTTTCAAATTCAAGCGCTAAGGCAATTTCAGTTCAAGATGACCAATTAATAGGTAGCTTCATCACATGCTGAAACTCTAATTACTATTAATTGTAACCTTTAATGGAACAGCAGAGTACTATTTTGGCTATAACAAGTGGAGAACAAGGAAGATGAAGAATTGAAAGAGAAAGCTAGGGTATAACACATCCTTAGGGGTTCTGGACAGTACTGCCAGGAACTTACCTCCTTGAGGACAATCTTATAAGACAGAATTGTTTACTGTAATTAGTATGTGAACATAATTGCAGTAGCATGCTTGTGGGTGACAATACCTCTACATTAGGCCCCCTACTTTTGCCTATTTACAAATGAAAGAGCTTGACAAACAAGAATCCAAATGAAAGTAACTTTGCAGCCATAAGCTACCAAAGTCACTTCTTCTAGAAAAAAACGTGTTTCCTGAGTGCAGTATCTGACAAGTTGCCTATTGTTGGCATGGTCCATCTGTCTAGGCTTTCCTGGCGCGGCGGATTCAATGATGCTGCAGAGAACCTCTTATAGGTTGTACCCTAGAAACATGAATAAGTTGCGTGACACCAGAAGTTGAGTGGAGATCAATTTAAAAAGCTATCGAAAGGTTAAATTTGATGTGATGCAGCTTCTTTGCAGTTTCAAAGACACGTGTATATTCTTCTAATGAGCAGGCTTTGCAAAGACTATTTACCAGAATATCCATGCCTGGCTTAGCCCCGCCTCTGGCTAGAACATGCTTGTTTTTCCATCCTCTATTATGAATATGTCATTGTTCAGAGATTAGAAACCTCCGTGAGATCTGCTCTCTCATTTAATTTCAGGCTAGCGCATGATGCCATGCACTGTAACTCAATGAATCTGTTGTGTTCGTTTCCCAATCCATGTCAAATACTGTTAATTCTTTTGGGTCTTTCCATGAGAAACCTTTCTTCTTTTTGCAGGCACAAAGTGGTGATAGTTGAGGGTAATTATTTGCTCTTAGAAGAAGGGGTTTGGAAGGAAGTATCATCTATGTTTGATGAGAAGTGGTAACTATTGTCTTCATCCAGCTTTTCTTTATCTTTCCCACTTTCTGATCATTTTTAGCTTTGAACATTTCCCAAGGAGAGAGGGGAAATCAATAAATAGGTGTAAGACATCTATATAGCTGAACATGAACATGTAGGTGATTAATACTGACATGTATAACTCTCGTAAGTTATGTCTATCTCTTACATCGAGATAGATGTTTTACGTATTTAAATGGCCTTTCATGCATTTGAGGTTTTTGGCTCTTGCTTGCTGCAAGGGCTCTTTTTCTGTTTTGATGAGCAAGAGTGAGCTTAGGGGTCCAAGCAAGTTGGTATGGTATGGGCAGCCAAGGTCCAGGTTCTCGACGAGTGCGGAACAACCTTTAGTTCTTAGGGACAAGTACATTAGGCTCCTTGAGGTTTGGGCATAATATAGCAATGCTTCCTCTTGTTTGGAAAGTAACTGTCACCCAGTCAAGAACGTATTGTCTAACAGATGCCCCTCAACTTAATGGTCTTTCAAGTGCTCAAACTGTTCTTGATGATAACAAAGGCTCCGATTGCCAATAATCCTCTCATGTCTTGACTTTATTTTTAGAACTCACTCTCTATGGGTCAAGAAGCTGAGTAAAAAGAGGCCAGCCTAGTGTAACAGGTAGCCGCTATAGGTGGGTCCGGGATTCTGGGGCAGAAGTCATCTCTCTCTCTCTCTCCCCCTCTCCCTCCCTCCCTCCCTCCCTCCTTGGTACCTACCACAGCCACGATCAATGAACAGTCCACTGCTTACCACAAGCTCCACATCTTCCACTATCATTATGCTCCAGTATACCTTGTCAAATGGCAGCCAGCAGCTGGCCTTATATTCGAACCCTGCCAGAGCAAAATCCTCATAAATGGCAGCAAGCAACTGGCCTTAACCAATCTTTCCCTAGATTATTCAGTCATTGAAAATATTCATACGGTGTTGTCTGTGTGTGTATGTACTGTGACTTGCAACACATATACATAAACATGTTTAACCTTTAATAGTAATTCATCATCACATCGATGTAGTAAATTAACATCTTACGGTGTTGGACTGGATTTAAGTAGTGTCTTGTTAGATGCATTTACGGTAAAAGAAGTGCTTACAGTTATCAGTTACAACAAATTATGATTGGGTAACAGATAATCATTGGAGTTTAGGACTATCACATATTAGAGTACCACTAACTTATCGTCTTGTCAACGCACGACAAAGAACATTCTTTTTCAGTTTCCTTCTTTGCTATTCCATTTTATCCCTTGAAAAAGTTTTAAGTTAGAATCTTCTAAAATTGTTATTTCATTGGCAGGTTCATTGATGTAGACATTGACACATCCATGCAACGAGTGCTAAAGAGACATATATCAACTGGTACGTACACTGATAAATGGTTTTCCAACTTTTATACAGTAAAAAAGTCCATATGAAGGTAGAGATTTACTTATTATACCATTTTTTTCTTTTTGGCCTGTGTAGGAAAACCGCCAGATGTTGCGAAGTGGCGGGTAAGCTTGACTTTACTATCTATGTATCCCGCGTTTTCTTGAATTGTCGAAGTGTGTTGTGCTGCTTAATCTTTTGATACTTCTTGTTAAAGCAGTGATATGCATGTTGGAACCATTCTCTAATAGATCAAGCTTTACTAGCATAGTTGGGCAAGGTGTTAGATCCAATTCTTCCTGCTTGCGTTTGGTCCCGACTTATATATTTCTCATGTTTGTGCGCACCTGATGATGCATGTTGATTTATCTCTTGTTGATTTAACTGTCCACGTGCAATTGTCGCTTACACGTGAGAGGGAGTGTTAGAACAATGATTTATACATGTGGACCCATTCTCATTCTTTGATTATTCAAGCTTTTAGAACGGATGCTAACTTTATACTTGTGTCTATGGCTTGTGTCTAATTTCATAATGCAGATAGAGTACAATGACCGGCCAAATGCAGAGCTCATAAACAAGTCAAGGAAAAATGCAGATCTGGTAATCAAATCTGTCAACTTCTGAGGGCGAATCCAAGTAGTTGTTTCCAGAAGAGGGGAAAAACCATAAATAGAGGAGAGATGAATGAATCAATCTATAGTGTTTTTTTTCATTAGGTTTGCTATGATAATCCAATCTTCGTTAAGAGTGCTTTCGGCTGTAACTGGGCCTAAGGCTACTTTCAACAAGTTGGCTGGGCTGGGCTGGGCTGGGCTATGTTAAGGCTTAAGTGTGTTGGTATGGACTATGCATAACTGGATCTAGAAATGTAATAGTAAAAAAGAATAAAAGACACAAAGACCATCTTCACAATAAACCCTTTGGATGCTTGATACTTGATTGAGCAGAGCCAATAGACTTCTTTTATGAACAGTCGACTCTAATAAAGGAGTAATTTACAACTCTCTCTCTTTCATAGGTTTTTTTTTTTTTTACATATTCTAAACTTCGTAGCTAATTGTTTTAAAAATTTTCATATAATGTTACTAGTGATAAAATATTTGTTTATGTTTGCATTATTTCACTTATAATAAGTGTATATTTTTAATATTACACCAGTAAAGTCTCCCTTCTCCCTTTTTTGTTCAAGTTAATGAACCAATAAAAATTAAGACAATACAAGTATGTGACATCAAATCAAAGATGAAGTACAAACCGCGAAAGGCCTCGCTTTATATTTAGGTTCCCCACTTTTACAGTTGAAGAAGTTACAAGCTCATACTATACTCGTTCATAAGGAGATCGCGAGTTACTCTAAACTTTGTAATTCCTTTTCGACAAATAAAAGTTTATGAGTGACTTAATAAATTAGTACTTTTAATTTATACCTATATTATTTATAATGAGAATAATATTTTTATTTTTGGTATAATATCCTTTTAATGTTACACTGAAACACATTTAGGTGCTGATACATGTTCATTGTCAAGACCAACATGTAAAGTATTATTATCCACTCTCCTCAAACTTTCAATTACCTCAAAGAGTCCCCCGTTTCTTATACTTCATGTAATTGTCTCTCTCTCTCTTTATCGGTCTATCTTCCTCCCCTTTTCCCTCCATCTCCATTGCAGATCGAAATCGGCATATGACGACTTCATCGTACAATTCTTTTTTTCAAACACTCCAACGGTAATATTCTCTTTGGCTTTGCCATCTTTTTGCATTTTTTGTATACTTTTTATCAAATACCGGGTAAAAAGTGATCATCTGTATCCGTACACACGCATTGCGGTATGACACCTCGTAACTAATAGTTTAATCTTTCAAGATTAATTGCAAGAGACTGAACTTTATATTCTCCTTAAGCCCTCATTTTTAGAAAAATTATCCCACTATGGTTTTAGGAGCGCCAAGAGGCCTTTCTATGCTGTTTTTGTTTTGCGCGGGCATCCATTTTTTATGAGAGCATTTAAAGCCTTGGTCCACATTGATTTTGAGTGCCTAAATTTGTTTTTTGAAGTAGAGGGCAATAATTTGTGTACATACGAACAACAAAGGAGGACATTTGGAGGGAGTCGCGGTGCTTTCTAATTTTAACACGGAGAATTATTATAGATTACAATAGAGATGAAACTTGTTATGCGGATGCTTTGACACAAAAATTACGTATCAAGTCGACCTCAAAGCATTTTTTTTCTTCTTTTTTTACATATTTTGTGCCAGCATGTTCACGAACTTATTTGTCCAGCTTCTATGCGCCAAAATGTAGCAGATGGTTCCAGCAACTTCCATGGTGTCCAAGGTGACATTTACATAAACAGTTGCTAAAATCTAGGGTAGATTCTTTCTATTTATGGATATGCATGAACATCAGCAATCCCAAACAGAGATCAATACACAATTGTATAGAATAGGAGGGAGAGGGGGAGGGAGGGAGAGGGAGAGAGAGAGAGCGAGTCCTTTTCGTTCCTTCTAAAGAACTTGAATTCCAGTCATTTCTGCTATCGCGCGGTCTAAATAAACATTATCTCGATCTCGATCTTTTGAAATAAAGAGCGTAAATGAGACGTCAATTTTTTCCTCCAACGGTCTTTTAATTTACTAAAGATCAAGGGAGAATATGATACTGCAAGTGGCAGCAACCACCAGATGACCATCACAATTATAGTCCTACAAGCATAGGCCATCAATGTTTTAAGGGGACCATATACAGTCGCTGCTCAAATAGTAAATGATTGATTCCTAGCTCCTTGCATTGCATGGTGCTTCTTTGATGCATAATAAGCAAAGGAGAAAAAATAATGTAACTCAAACCAACCATAGTGGGGATGAATAAATGCCCAATATTGACATGCACATGATCTTGCTCCCCGCTCCTTGTACAAGCTCATCCAACATATTCATTACCATTAGTCCCATCCCCACACTATTTCCTAATCATTACAAATTATAAGTCCACAACTAAAAAGACTCCCTATGGAAACTTTTAATTATCAGATTAAAAAAAAAAGGTATGGTTATCATAGAGTAGTCGCGCTACTCCTGTAATGTAATCGAGAAACCCCGCTACATGTTTGATATATATATAAATTCTCCTGCTCAATAAAAATTGTCAGAAAAGAAGTAAATTACATTATTCCGGTGGCGGTCTTCGCAGTTAGGACAAACAAATAAAGGAAACATGTAATTAAAGTGCTCCGTAATAACTAATGAAACATGTATATATCCTGATTATTTTGGTTATTAGCAACAATATAATCAGGTACCTTGTTCAAACAAACAATTATTGATACTGAGCAAGCACAAGCAAAACAAAAAACTTAAGTCTTGAAGTACACTAGAGTTATTGTCTCTGTCCATATGAATAAGTAACCCAATTTTCTCACACATTACTACGTACTACTACATCAAACCATAATAATAACAAATACAACCAAGCACCCTGCTCAATCCATCTCGTGTATTTGTCCTTGTTTTTGTATATTTGGGGTGAACACTAAGATCAAAGGAGCAGGCCGCCGCGCCGGAACTTCTACTTCCGCTGCCCATCAGCTTCTATTCTTGCATTTCTCCATGGATCTTGGTGCTGCAATTCACGTAAGAATTGCTTTAGGGACGGAATATATGAATATTTACGATATCGATCTACAAGAGTTTTTACAGTTCAAGTACTAACCAAGTCCTATTGCCTCCGTTCCTTTCATTATGCGCAAGCGCTTGCAAGAATCAACAAACATCCTGGTTGACATGAAAAGAAAGCGGTCAAGACAGGAATTACGTGAGAAATAGATCTATCTTGGCCTTAAAATTATACGTTTGTTCGTGTAACGCATGGATTTGAACAAATTATAACTGATCTACTGACTCATCATGTCGCAGTTTCAAAGTTTCTCGCATATTTATCGTGTGGGTGACCATATTAATGTTGCAGAATTTCTGAGGAGCGAGCTAGGGATAAAGGATTTACTCCCACGGGACGTCGCCTACGAGCATCCAGTCGCCATCTTTGTCTTCGTAGCTCGGAACATAATCAGAGCTGTTCAAAAGATCCATCAGCCTGCTCTCATTCATGAAATCTTTAATTCCTTGAGATCCACAGGTACCTTAAATTGAAAAACAAAAAAAGCAAGCAAGATTAACATTTAACAGCGACTTGAAGAAAACCAGAATGAAAAAGCAAAAAATAAATTTAGAAACAAACTAACCAATAGTGAAGGAACTGAACATGTTGCCCAAGGCATCAGAGAGCTCCTGATAGCTCTTGTACATCTTCAAATCAACTTTGCGAAGATAAGGTGCACCGTCCATGCTCACCTTCACAAAGGCAGCGTCCTCATGGCCGCCGGCTCTGCTCTTCTGCACAGCTAGTATGTTCTTCCGGAACGATCGAACTGGTGGCCAACCCACCACCTGTGCCCTAAAATGGCCAACCCAAGGAAGAAATTGTGATGCTTATGCCGGAAAGGCACATATGTTGTTTCCTTTCTACATTCCTCAAGGTGCACCCATCAGATAATAATGATTATTTCTTAGTTTTCAATAAAGGGTTTTCAAGTAATGAGAACAGTAATCTCTCCCCTCTATTTTTCCCTATTTTCTCTAGCCCTACGTAAAAGACATGGTTAATTACCTAACCCTATCTACTACAAACATGCACTAAGAAAAGGGCCAAAAAGAAAAAGAGAAAGCGAACAAAAAGAGGGGGAGAAGTTGAGATCTACGAGAAAGAAAAAGCGAACAAAGAGGGGGGGAAGTTGAGATCTACGAGATGTCAACAGGGAGTAACGCAGTTGTTTAATTACGAGATGCAAGTGAGATTGTCATAACGCAAGTTGATACAGCATCCAAATTCTACAAAAATTATATACTCCGTACTACAACTTACTTGGCCGGAGGAGGCTTAACCGAATCACCAGAACCACCAAGAAGATTCTTCTCCTTGGGCAAATCCTTCCCCTCGTCCACCGTGGCCGCCGCCGTCTCTTTGGACGAAAGTTTGAGCTTCAAGTCCATAGTTTCATCAAACCCCCTCTTCCCGTTGTAACTACCCTTAGCAGTGTTAGTACCATTCTTCGCCACGTGATCGCCGCCTCCGCCGGGCAATCCCAGCCTCAACTCCGTCTCGTCTTCGCCGAGCATGTTCACCAGTTTCTGCCCAACTTCCATTAACAACTCTCTCTGTGTCTTGTTGCGTGCTTGGGTCTGGGATGTGGGGAAAAAATGAAAAGTGAAATATAGTAGTAAAGGGGAGATCTTTTAGGAAAATGGATAATTATAGTAGGGAGGAGAAGAGGATGTGTTTGGGCTAAATGGGGTATATATTACGTGGGGATTGTGGTCTTATACGTCATTTACTCAAGCTTTGATAATGCTGGTATTGCCACGTGGCAGGAACCGTGAGCTGGATCTTCCCATCTTGCTGGGATAGTTGACAACATTTTGATGCTACCTTTTTCCATCATCCCATTGTTGATGGCTCTGTGTGTGTGCAGCTGTGTATACTTTTCACTGCTTTCTGTCTGTATATCACCCCATGAATTCTAGGTTTAGGGTTTAGCTAGAAACTTGGCAACGTAACACAAATTTGCTTTTGAGTGGAGAGGGTACAAAAGTGAAGTATTGCACTGTTAGTGTCTGTTGTTGTTGAAGCAAAATCTGGAAAACCTTGGGCAATGTAAAACCACTAGTTTTTTTTCCCATGCCACCATCTCCTTAAATGAGTAGAGCGTGGAATAGGTAAAGCATACGTTTAAAGCGATTAAAAAGATTTGGCAGCATAAATGAGCCGATACCGGTGAGCTTGGATCTAAATTACTTCTCTTGTTGATTCCTTGAGCCGATCTCAAATGAAATCCACGAGTGACGAGCTTCAACATACATTTAAGTTTTGTCTCATAAAGAACCGTCTCGAACTGAGGTTAAGAAAACTATATAGTTTCTAGCAGCTCAGTAAATTAAACCCCACACTCTAAATATTTCTGACTTTTAGCTAGAGGCTTCGTTTTACTTAGACTTGTTATCTCTGGGTAAATATCAGTGTAATAATCTAAGTTGGAACCTTAAACACATGGTATTTGCTCCATCATGTTAAGCAATTACCATTTTGGGGGGGAAAGCACGCCGTGAACTTGACCTTCAAGTTGCAGCTCAAGAGTCAAATATTCAGCTAAAGAAATGATCTAATCTATCTGGATTTGATTAAATTATGACCAACTTTCTACTTCAGAAGAAGATTGGAACTAAGACTTGGACTGCCTTTAATCTGATCAAATAAGCCCCTTTCTTGTTAGAAGACAACGTTGTCCCTTTCACACTATTTATGTCCAGGCAATCACTGGACCAACTTTAGAGCTAATTAATTTGAAATCAAATAGCCACCAAACAAATAAGGACCACCTTAATCTCAATCTTTCTGTACTATATTCTTTTGCAATAAATTCCCTTAACTGCTTATCGAGCTGATTCAAAAGAGTAAACTGAATCCTACCCGTTTCAAAATTATCTACACCGGTTAAGATGATTATCTTTACTTCGTTATTACTACAGACACACACACGATAGCCAAAAATTGTGAATCAAGCATTTCTAGCTGCAAAGCGTGGCTCGTTAGCTGAATCATATCAACCATGGGGATCCCATCCCATATAATTAGGCAATCCAAAAACATGCATGTCCAGGTTATGGGCAGAAGAGTGTCGCCTTTTCCTTTGTGCTTTTGATTGTTAGCTAGTACAAATTTGCAGTAACAAAAGCAGGAAGCATTCATTAATTGGACATGCGCATGCACTCAACTGTTTTATTTTTTGTAATTTAGGCATGTGTGCACATAGCATGACTCTTGTCGGTCCATGAATGTAATTAACCTTTAGTGACCTTTTTTTTAGCATCTACAGCTTTTATCCCCCTGTTTTGGGCGAGCAACTCCACCTCAATGTATCTTTACAAGTTGTGCCATTACCTATATTTTTTCATGACACACTAGAATTTCTACATTGATTTTTTCCTTTTACACCTCTAACTATAGATTCGACATCTTATTTTAAAATGTGAAAGCATCCAATTAATCAAAAATAATTGACAAAGAAGGAACAAGCCTAGCAGGCCTCCTCGCTTGTGGGGAAGAGGCCAACAAGGCTTGTGTATTGAAGTGCTACTTATAAATCTTTCTTCGATGTGAGAATTATATTTCAACACGCCCCTCATGTGTCACGAGATTTCTTTTGAGTGGGCCAAACACATGGGAATTAAACAGGGTGTGCTGATTTAATTTTGAATTATCTGCTTGGCCTTGATCGTCCGCTCTAGTATCATGTGAAAACATCAAACTAAAAACTAATTTGACAATGATGGGAGAGGCCAACAAGCTTATGCGTTTAAGTATACTTAATATTTTCTCAACGTGAAATTTATATCTCCACGCAGAGCTTATCTTTTTTTTTTTTTTGTATGTAGACAAATATCTTTGAGCTTCAGTACGTCTGCATATTGGACCATCTAGCAATGGATCTCTATCATTTAAATTATATATGGTCACTAACATATTGAAAAGGGTCCCAAAAAAGGGAGTCGCTTTAACAAATAAAGTGATGTAATCTCTTATGATATATAGCAATTATCCATCTAGAGAATGAGACATAAATTTGTTCATAGATAGTTTCTTCTTCGTATCAATAATAATATATGGGTTCTACAATAGATTGATGAACCTACAGACAACATCGATTTGATTTTACCAAAAGTGGAGCTCGTTAAGATTTCAGAGTCTTAAGGCAAGCTCAATGCACGCTAGCTTCTTTAGTAAACAAGCTTTAACTTGCACTCAATCTTGACTCGAGTACTTAAACAAGCTCCCAAACCAAGGGAGCTTACAAGCGTCTTAAGTACATATATGGGCAAAAATGAGCATTTGAACTTTCTGAAATGATTTTTGAATTTCGTTTCAGCTGAGCTCATTTACTTAATGCTCAAGTCAAATCACTCGTTAAACCAGCTGAAATGAGAGAGTTGGTTGTATTCAATTTCTGAGTATTAATGGTGTATCATAACACAATTAAATCAATCACTTACTAATTAACTTTTTCAATATAGTAAAGTCAAGCACAAAAATAACATAAAGAGAAGTGATAATTAGGTTTTGCATCCCAAGAATTTAAACCAAGTTAGAAAATAATTAGAAAAGACACAAGTTGGCTAGGGATCCTCCTGCAATGTTAGTATGCCTAAAGGTTGAAAAGAGAGCGAGGGGAAGCATGTGATAAGATGCAAAAAGGCGGGGCCGGGGGGCCGATGTGGGGCCCGGGAGAGTGGGCATGTGAAGCTGCTGGGGCAGTGTCACCTAAAGGGTCAAACCCTATTCCATGTGCGCCGCTGCAGGGCATCCCACTGAACGCCCCCCACCACGACCCCCTTCCCCCTTTTATTTATTGCTACTTTTAACATGAAAATATTCGTACATTCATGTCACCGTTTAATTCATTTTGTTTCAAATTATTTGATCAGATTTAACTTGCACGCTTATTTATGATCTGAATAATATCTTATAAGTTTTTACTCTATCCCGAGCTAGAGCGAGCGAGAGAGAGAGAGAGAGTGAGTTATGAAAAAAAATGAGTTGGTGGATGACTAAATGTGAAAATAGAAATTGAATAAAAAAACGTAAAAGGTGTAAACATGAAATGTATTTCGTCTCAAATTATTTAATCAGATTTAGCTTACACACTTATTTATGATATGAGTAATAATTTATGAGTTTTAAGGGAGGGAGGTGGGCCATGACAAAGAAAATGAGTTGGTGAAGGATTAAATGTGAAGGAGAAATTGAATAAAAAAAGCGTAAAAAGTCTAAACATGAATATATATATATATATATATATATATATAGAGTTTTTCCTAATCCAAAAAGTGCTCAATTTTTTTTTGGGACAGCTCAATTGTTTTTGGGACAGCCCAATTTTTTTGAACCCGAGATTGATTTTCTACTTAATGATTTTATCGATAAAATTATGTGTTAAATTTATTATTTAAATTTTTATCGTTAAATACGGTCAGGGACATATTTTTAATGTAGCAAAGAAGAATCCTAGTCCAAAATTAGCTGACAACAGTTTTGACATGCGAAAACCTTACAACAAAGTCAGAAGGTTTCTAAATTTCTTATACACCCTGGGATCATGATCAGCCAATCATCACCGATAAGAATAATTTTCTGCGTTATTGATTGGACGGTGCTTTAATTAATTAGCCGGAGAGACACACAATAATGAAAAGAAACAGAGAAAATTTAAGTATTAGTTGAATGGCCAAGATTCTCAATAGGTGTTCTAAGAAGTCTCTAAATCTTAATTAAAGGGTTACATGAATGGGAATGACAAACCTAACCTAAGGAGTGGAAACTTTTATTTGGTAAGCCTTTTATGTTTGAAGGCGGATATACGATCGGAAGTGATTATAAATGTCGATTATTCTTCAATTTTCCGTGCAATATTATTAAGCGGTTTTTTAAAGTATGATATAAATTATTGAAGGACTTTGTACATTAACGGTTCAATTAAGCTTTTAAAGCATATGTTATCTTACTAAGATTGGTGATAAAGTCTCATTATGGTTACAACTAAAATCGTCACTTTTTACTAAATTTGTCCATTTTTTGTCAAGGTATTATGTGAGTTCTTGTCATCCAAAAGAATATAACATGAATTCTTACTAACAAACTTATTTTTGAGTGTTAAAAATGAACATCATGTGTAGAAAAATAAATGATGGATTCATGAAGCTGCTAGTTCCAGTTTCCTTTCTAAAGTCCTTAGCACCAGCACCATGGGCGGAGCTGTTGGCGTATCTATGCTGGGTCTCAGAAAATTAATACGACTGTGCAAGCTGACATTTGATGTCACCTGGCCAATAATATATAGGCAAGGGAAGATTACATTGCTTAATTATCTTATTTCCCAAGACAAACCAAGATACCACTTTGGGCCTTGCATTTACATTTGCGAGAATATGACTTGGCCCAACAATACAAGCTCTGCCTGTGACTGTGAGATTAATTATGCTTCAAGCGCATACGGACTATCACACACCCATTTCAGGGCCCATATTTTGGCCCCATAACGGATTTAAAGCTACAGGCCTGAATATATTTTGTAAAATTTAAGGACTTCTGTGTGTCAAATTTTACGTTTACATTCGAGAAATTCCAAAGTAGAAGTACTTTTTAAGCACAAGAATGACTGTTTCTCAAGTCTCGCAATGAGTTTGCTTTGCGTTTAACGTTTTAACGACTTGTTCATCGAATAGGATTATTATCGTTTCTTGTAC
The DNA here is from genome assembly GCA_033070095.1 of Escallonia herrerae. NCBI lineage: Eukaryota > Viridiplantae > Streptophyta > Magnoliopsida > Escalloniales > Escalloniaceae > Escallonia > Escallonia herrerae. Next base: position 10,783 of record JAVXUP010004149.1, on the reverse strand, counting down.
TACACGAAACTGTTTCGATCTTAACGTCTGTAGCACACGTAATCTTTTATATCAAGGCCTTTTGTCGTATTCACCCACTTTCAAGTTCGAAATCAACTAGTTCAAGTTTTCTGCAAACATAAATTAGAACGGATACATCGCCTGAGCGCAATGGATTGTAATTCAAAAAAACCAATATTACGACTTTTAATTAAAATGGTTAATCATATACTGTATATACCATTTTAGTTGTCAAATTAAATGATGTGATGGATGGACATAGCATGGTCCAAGCCAACCATCACGTAGGTCGTGAAAGAAACCAGACTTAAGTGTGTAGGGCCGGCCTGCTCAGCAAGTTCTGGGCCCTCACGACAGCCCGAAGGTCAAGTCCAACTTTTATCGTACCCACGTGCGGCAATAGGCCCACATCCCACCTTCAGCATTTAATACCCTGCTCGTGTGTGCCTACTTGACCATGCCCGTCTTTGTGGTGCAACCTCCAACCACACGTAGATTGTACACTTGAAACAACCCTATTGCTCTAGCATTCATCAGCCCTACACGGTTGAACTCAAGACTCGCTGAAACTGATATAAAGTTGAATTTTCGTTATTCATAGCGTGTTGAATCCAAAATTGTATCGCATGTCATGACAGGCAGAAAAAATCCTACACTCCTCTCCAAGAGTAAAGCGCTTGTAGCAAACATGAAGCATCGTTAAGTGAAAGAACAAGAAGACAAGGGATAAGAACCACACTTCCAAAGCACAGGAGGTTCTTGTCGCGCTTCAGTTTCAAGACACGGTAACTTTAAGATAAGACCTTTACTCGTGGACTTTCTACATGCATTCCGCATTCATCGTCTGTACACAGCTGAACTCGAGACTCAGCGATTTTGATCAAACGAAAAGTTGAATTTCATTGTATATTGTTGTGGATGAAATCCGGAACTTGATTCGCGAATAGACCTGCGCAACAAAGAGACAACACCGGTAACTTCGCCGGAGGAATTTCCGGCGGGAAATCTCCGATGCTTAAGTTAGAATAAACTCAAGGGGGATTTTAATCTGACTGTCTTAGGAATCACTTACCTCCGAATTGCTCTTCCTCCTTCCTTTTATAGAATTCCCCCTCATTAGTGGTTAGTTATCCCCTTTAATTCAGGAGTTACCCGACTAATGAGGGGTTATTGCTACTAAGTAGGGATTATTGCCATAGTGGGTGAGAAGTGGGATAGTGGGCCGTTATTGTTCCCCACTTCTCCAGCAGTTTTGACGGTTTCGGGTGGTGACGCGTGTCACCATCTCTTTGGTGGTATTTTCTTTCCATATCATTTGCCCCCCATTCCATGTTCTTCTAGAAGGAGGATATGGAATTGTAGTATCACTACAGTTTATACCATTGGCAATCCAGAAGGAGCTTTTTGGCCGACGGCCGAGTAGGAGTGTGTTATGGACTAGTCTACTCGGTTTGGCCGAGTAGAGGCCTCACGGGTTCGTTTACTCAGCTTGGCCGAGTAGAGACGTAGAGGCCTCACGGGTTCGTCTACTCGGCCTGGCCGAGTAGAGACGTAGAGGCCTCACGGGTTCGTCTACTCGGCTTGGCCGAATAGAGACGCGTCACGAGTTCGTCTACTCGGCTTGGCCGAGTAGAGAAGCGTCACGAGTTCGTCTGCTCGGCTTGGCCGAGTAGAGAAGCGTGACTGATTCGTCTACTCGGCTTGGCCGAGTAGAGACGTAGAGACCTCACGGGTTCGTCTACTCGGCCTGGCCGAATAGAGAGGTAGAGGCCTCACGGATTCGTCTACTCGGCTTGGCCGAGTAGAGACGTAGAGGCCTTATGGGTTCGTCTGCTCGGCTTGGACGAGTGGAGAAGCGTCACTGGTTCGTCTACTCGGCTTGGCTGAGTAGAGACGTGGAGGCCTTACGGGTTCGTCTACTCGGCTTGGCCGAATAGAGACGCGTCACGAGTTCGTCTGCTCGGCTTGGCCGAGTAGAGAAGCGTCACTGGTTCGTCTACTCGGCTTGGCCGAGTAGAGACGTAGAGACCTTACGGGTTCGTCTACTCGGCCTGGCCGAATAGAGAGGTAGAGGCCTCACGGGTTCGTCTGCTCGGCTTGGACGAGTAGAGAAGCGTGGCCCAATGCGCTCGTCTGCTCGGCAGAGGCTGGGACCAGAGTAGCTCGTCTGCTCGTCCAGAGCAGAGGCGTGTGGCCCAATGCGCTCGTCTGCTCGGCAGAGGCTGGGACCAGGCTAGCTCGTCTGCTCGTCTAGGGCAGAAGCGTGTGGCCCAATGCGGTCGTCTGCTCGGCAGAGGCTGGGACCAGAGTAGCTCGTCTGCTCGTCTAGAGCAGAGGCGTGTGGCCCAATGCGCTCGTCTGCTCGGCAGAGGCTGGGACCAGAGTAGCTCGTCTGCTCGTCTAGGGCAGAGGCGTGTGGCCCAATGCGCTCGTCTGCTCGGCAGAGGCTGGGACCAGGCTAGCTCGTCTGCTCGTCTAGGGCAGAGGCGTGTGGCCCAATGCGCTCGTCTGCTCGGCAGAGGCTGGGACCAGGCTAGCTCGTCTGCTCGTCAAGGGCAGAGGCGTGTGGCCCAATGCGCTCGTCTGCTCGGCAGAGGCTGGGACCAGAGTAGCTCGTCTGCTCGTCTAGGGCAGAGGCGTGTGGCCCAATGCGCTCGTCTGCTCGGCAGAGGCTGGGACCAGAGTAGCTCGTCTGCTCGTCTAGGGCAGAGGCGTGTGGCCCAATGCGCTCGTCTGCTCGGCAGAGGCTGGGACCAGAGTAGCTCGTCTGTTCGTCTATGTGGTAGTCCCCGTCGTGGGGTAAACAAGTAATTTTGCCCCACAGTTGGATTACTGGATCTTGCCACGTGTCAAGGATGAACTAGCCAACGTGAGATCTCATCCGTTGGATGAGACTCTTGTTTCTATATAAGGGGAGGAAACTCCCTACTCTTTTCACAACTTCTCATTTCTTCAAGTGTTGGTGAGAGAGGGTGAAGTGATTTGGAGGCTTTGCTCAAAGGAGAATTTCAAGAGAGTTCGAAGGTTCTTCTTTTTCAAGTAAGCTTCAAACTTGTTTTCAAATTTTCTTTTGAAAACTCTTGCTTTGATCTAAAATTATGTTCAACGGGGACGAAGAATGTGTTTCTGAGCCTAATGTACAGGGCGTTAGGATAGAGACTACCTTTGATCCTTTATTCTTAGAAACCGGAGTTCCCTTGGTTCCTTTCCAAGAGTCAAGAGGAATTCCTGCCAGGGAAGTGTTGAGGGAAAGCGCTCAGTCACCTAAGCCCTTTGACGCGCACTCTCTTAGAAGCAGGCTAAGTAGTTACGACTTGAAACTTCTACGTGAGCGTTGCGAAATTCCGCCGGCTATAAAACTTAGACTCCCAGATGAGAACGAATCAGCCAATATGACTACAATCGACGAGATTGGTGTGTATTGGGACATGTTTATCAATGGCTTCAGGGTTCCCCTTCACCCTTTCTTTATTAGGGTCTTGAAAGTCTATGGTCTTGCGCCCGGCCAATTTTCTCCTCACGCATGGCGTTTTATGAGTTTCTTTATCTATCAGTGCTATAAGCTAGGTTTAAACCCTAGGGTTAGAGTATTCAGATGGTTTTTTACGATTTGTACGATAACTAAGCAGGTAGGTTGGTACTTTCTGAGTCGGCGTCCAAAGGCCGAAGCCAACCTATTTCCGCATCCCCCATCATCCAATCACCTTTGGAAGGAAAGATTTCTGTTTGTTAGATTGCCTAAGTCTCAAAGGAGTGAAGTCAATAATGTATGGCTTCCTGAGTGCGAGACTAGAATCTGTAACAAATTAAAAGAGGTGGATTTGACGGGGACTGACCTAGAACACATTGGGAAGCTTAAGGGGGCTAAGCCTTTAGAGTCCAGGTATCCTTTGAGTAATGATCAGCTCCGCGAGTGCGGTATCATCTACTCCCCTGAGCCCCAAGATCTTGTTGATGAGGAAGATGAAGAAGAAGAGGGCGAAAATGATCCCGGTAAAGCTCTTACCAAATTTTGAGTTTGTCTGATCGTGAATGGTAATCTTACTTTTGTTTTGCATGCAGAAAACATGTCGTCACGAGCGCAAGGAGATCCACCACTGTTCAACGCCCAAGGAGTTTTGGGGGATATAATCCCTGACGAGCTAGCTACGATCCATGGGGTCGAGGAAGAGGAGATGCAAGACTTGGACTTCGGTGCTTTGGTCTCTGGGTTTCAGCCGAAGATGACGGAGACTCTAACCGAAAACTTCGTCTTGGGCTTGAGTTCCGTGGATAAGTCTAAGGAGACTTCCAAGAAGAGAAAAGTCTCGAGCAGGGCTGGGAGTAGGGCCACATCATCCTCTGTTCAACCTGATAATCCACATCGTCCTGCCTGGGGAGTATCCATTAACGAGTCCGTGTTCAAGTCTTCTCACACGGCGTGGGATTGGTCTAGTCATGCAATCATTCCCATGGATAGGAAGACGTTGTCTGGTTATGGCGTCACGGAGACGGCAAATGGGATGGTCCAGCTAATGTCACAGGTTTACTCCTTCTCTTCTCTCTTTCTGAGAGTTTTGTTATTTCATCCTCATTTTGTTGTGTAGGCTATGGCTCAAGTGCAGATCGGCGCCGAGAAGCTAATTGCTGCAGACAAGGTTTTGGACGAGGAGAAGAAGAGAGTAATGATTGAAAACAACTTTCGAAGGGAGGCCGAGAAGAAAGTTGAAGACTTGAGCAAGAAGGTAGAGCGCTTGGAACTGTCCAACGCCGGGCTGACTACGAGGATTGGGGACTTGGAGGCTGAGAAGTCCGCGGTGGGATTTCAGGCTGTTCAACTGTTCAAGAGGTCCAAGGTTTATCTGGATCAGCGTCTCCGCGATTCCAAAGGGGCGCTTGTGCACGGCTACAACGAGTGCAAAAACGATGTCTTCAAGGATCACCCTGACCTTGACATAAGCATTTATGAGCACAAATTTGCCCGAGAGGTTGCTTCAGAGGCCGAGCGCCGAGCCGAAGAGACTGAGCGTAAGAAAGCTGCCAGTTCCCGCGCGCTCACTAGCCCTTCTGCAAGTCGTAGTTTTGGTGCTTCGGGATCGGCGTCTATGGCCGTTTCAGGGCCGCAACTGCCTCTGGTTGAAGGTCGCTCCCAAGGGGTGGAAGTACCCAGAGATGTCGCTGACCAGGATGATTAGACTAGGCTTTGCTTTGTCTACTAGAGTTAGTCTTTGTAGCATCTTTTGAGATCCATTTTGTTGCTTTGGGCTTTGATGTGTAAACTGAACTCTTTTATCTTAACATCGAGGTTCTATATATATATATATATATATATATATATATATATATATATATATATATATATATATATATATATATATATTTTTATTAATGACGAAGAAAGATACATTAATGGCTGAGCCAATTCCAAGAAGCAGTATTGTAGACGACTAGAGAGTACCAGGCCATAGAGCCAACTTAAAAAGAACAAACTAAAGACTTAGGCTGTATAAAGCTGTAGTCACAAGACTTAAGAGGAATAATCTGAAGCATGGGCAAGATCTACTAAGCAATCAGAGGCGCAGAGGCGGTAAGGGCCCCCTAGATCTTGTTCATGCATAGTAGCGCCTTAAGTTCGCTGCATTCCACGTGCGCGGTATGGCTTTCCCGTCGATGTGCTCTAAGTGATAGGCGCCCGGGCCTGCGAGCTTGACGACTCTATAGGGGCCTTCCCAATTTGGTGCTAACTTGCCAACCGCCTCGCGCGGAGCTGAAGCTTCGATACGACGCAAGACGAGGTCGCCCACTCGGAATGCGCGGTGTCGGACTCGCTGGTCATAAAATTTGGATACCCGATGCTTGTAGGCAGCGAGGCGCACTGCCGCTTGTTCACGACGCTCGTCAAGGAGGTCAAGGTTTGCTCGGAGGTCTTCCTCATTTTGGACTGGGTCGTCGGTCACTACCCGAAGCGACGGCAATCCTATCTCAACGGGAATGAGGGCGTCTGTGCCAAATGATAAACTGAAGGGAGTCTCGCCCGTAGAGGTTCTCGTCGTCGTATTGTAAGCCCAGAGGATTTTGGGTAATTCGTCTACCCATAATCCTTTGGCTCCATTCAGCTTTTTCTTTATCCCTTGGAGAAGAGTACGATTCGTAACTTCAGTCTGACCATTTGTCTGTGGATGCGCCACAGAGGTAAAGCGTTGCTCAATGCTTAAGTTGGCGCAAAACGTCCGAAAGGTGGGATTATCGAATTGTTTCCCGTTGTCAGTGACGAGCACACGTGGGATTCCAAAGCGACAAACCACCGCGCGCCAAAAGAAATCTTCACATTTCTTTTCAGAGATTGTAGCCAGAGCTTCAGCTTCGACCCACTTAGTGAAGTAGTCCACTGCCACAATTACGAATCGGCGTTGAGCTGTAGCCGGAGGGAACGGGCCCATGATGTCCATTCCCCACATTGCGAATGGTATGGGGCTAGTTAACGATGACAGGGGACTTGGCGACTGCCTGGGGATCGAGGAGAAACGTTGGCAAGCATCGCACTTCTTTGTGTAGTCCAGGGCATCACGGTGCATGGTCGACCAGTAATATCCTTGGCGGAGAACTTTATGCGCTAGAGCACGCCCTCCCAAGTGTTATCCGCATATGCCTTCGTGGACTTCTCGCAGGGCGTAGTCGGACTCCGTCGTGGTGAGACAACGAAGGTAAGGAAGAGTGAAAGATCGTTTGTATAACACATCTTCCACAATGGCATATCGAGCCGCGCGATGGATGATGCTCCTGGCTTGCTTCCGATCGGCAGGTAGTGTGCCGTCCTGAAGGTAGGCCTTGATGGGATCAATCCACGATGGCTCATGCTCGGTGTGCATGACTTCCTTTGCAGCGATGCTCGGTTCATGCAAGAGTTCAAGATGGATTGTACGGCCGAAACCTGATGGATCAAGAGAGGCCAACCTTGAGAGTGCGTCAGCGGAAGTATTGTCTTCCCTACGAATTTGCGTTATCTTAAATAGGGTGAACGTATTCGCAATCTCTTTCGCTTTACGCAAGTAATCGGCCATCTTGAGATCTTTTGCTTCATATTCTCCAGACATCTGTTTCACAACGAGCGCAGAGTCGCTGAAAGCATGGAGAGACGCCGCGCGCATTGCACGTGCCAGATGCATGCCTGCTACTAAGGCCTCATATTCTGCCTCATTGTTGGAAGCCTGGAAGTCGAAGCGAAGAGCGTATTCTATGGTTAGGCCATCCGGCCCATTGAGGATCAACCCAGCTCCACTTCCGCTTGTGTTTGATGATCCATCAACATAGAGCGTCCATGTGAACAGCCCAAGTTGGTCGGGGAGGAGAGGCCTTTCGACCCCGAGTGGGGACTCTTCGACTTCAATGGGAAGTGTACACTCGACTATGAAATCGGCCAAGGCTTGCCCTTTGATTGAAGGTCTCGGCCTATAGTGTATGTCGAACTCGCCTAACTCGACCGACCAGGGAATAAGACGACCGGAGAGGTCTGGCTTGTGTAATATCCGTCGAAGTGGTTTGTCGGTGAGCACAGTTATCGTGTGAGACTGAAAATATGGCCGGAGCTTTCTTGCGGCGTTTAGCAGGGCGAATGCCAACTTCTCCGCATTAGGATACCTTTGCTCGGCTCCCTGAAGGACCTTGCTCACATAGTAGACGGGGAGCTGTTGACCATCTTGCTCTCGGACTAGGACCGCGCTGACCGCAGACTCGGCAACGGCCAGGTAGAGGAAAAGATCTTCCCCCATGACAGGTTTGGAGAGGAGAGGTGGCGATGCTAGGTATTCCTTCAACTCGTCAAACGAAGTTTGACATTCGGCCATCCATTCAAAATTTTTCATATTCTTTAATGCCTTGAAGAAGGGCAAACAGCGTTCGGCAGACTTAGAGAGAAACCTGCTAAGGGCAGCAATTCGTCCTGCCAGGATCTGTATTTCCTTGACACGCCTTGGTGCGACCATTTCTTGGATGGCTTTAATTTTCTCCGGGTTAGCTTCAATTCCCCTTTCAGAGACCATAAACCCAAGAAATTTGCCAGATGATACTCCAAAGGCGCACTTAGTGGGATTAAGGCGCATACGAAATTCTCGAAGGATATTAAAGCATTGCCGGAGGTCGACTATGTGCTCTTCAGCTCGAAGGCTTTTGACGAGCATGTCGTCCACATAGACTTCCATACTTCTCCCTATGAGGGGTTTGAAGATTTTGTCGACTAACCTTTGGTAAGTAGCCCCCGCATTCTTTAATCCGAAGGGCATGACCTTATAGCAGAACAGGCCTTGATCTGTGACGAAAGCTGTCTTGGCTATGTCGTCTTCGTGCATGAGAATCTGGTTGTAGCCGGAGAATGCGTCCATGAAGCTGAGGAGTTGATGACCCGACGTGGCATCAATCAGTGTGTCGATGCGCGGCAGCGGGTAACTATCTTTCGGGCATGCTCTGTTCAGATCGGTGTAGTCGATACAAATCCTCCACTTGCCCGCTCCGCCCTTTGGCACCATGACGACGTTGGCTACCCAGTCTGGGTAGTTGATTTCTTGGATGAAGCCAGCATCTAAGAGTTTATCAACTTCCTTCTTGATTATCACTTGCCGCTCTGGTGCGAAGGGTCGCTTCTTCTGCTTAATGGGCTTACACATGGGATCGACTGAGAGTCGATGTGTGATCACAGATGGATCTATACCCGGCATGTCTACTGCACTCCATGCGAAGATGTCAATGTTGGAGCAGGAAGGAGATTAACCGTTCTCTAATTGTCGGCTCATAGAGCCGATCCTTACTTGCCGTTCATTATCTCCTTCTATGAGTGGTATATTGGTAAGAGCTTCTACAGGTTCTGCGCGCCTTAGTACTTTCTCATCGCGCTGATCATCGATTGACAGGGTCTCCTCGGTTCTGCAAGAGGCTACGTAGCACCTTCGAGCAAGGGTCTGATCGCCTTTTACGAGGCCAACCCCTACTGGAGTGGGGAACTTCATGACAAGGTGGTAGGTGGAAGCTACTGCATGTAGCTTGTTAAGGCATGTGCGGCCTAAAATTCCATTATACGACGACTTGATCTTGGCAATTAGGAAATCAAGTGTATGTACTGCCTGTCGAGGCGGTTCCCCAACGACGATAGTGAGAGAAGCGATTCCTCTCACTGGTGCGGAGGTGCCTGTAAAGCCATATAAAGGAGAAGATATTGGCTTTACCCTATCGTCAGAAATTCCCATTTGATTGAATGCATCTTCGAAGATAATATCGGCTGAACTGCCTGTGTCAACCAAGAAGCGCTTAATATTGAAAGCATCTACGCGCAGAGTGATGACCAGAGCATCATCGTGCGGTAAGCTTATTCCGTCGAGGTCCGCATCGTTGAACTCCAAAGAGGTGGATGTTCTCGGCCGCTTGGTTGATCCTTGCGTTAGATTAACGTGCCGAGCGTAAGCCTTTCGGGAAGAGCTGGACAGTCCTCCAGCGCTCGGTCCTCCCGAAATGGTGTTTATCACTGGTGGATCCTTCGGCTGCGTCTCTCCTGTTCTCCGCTGATTTCTTCTTCCATTTTGTTGTCGATCATTGGCTTTGATAAATTGTTTGAGATGGCCTTTGGTTATGAGGTTTTCAATCTCACGCTGAAGTACTTTGCATTCATCGGTTGTATGCCCGTGATCTTTATGGAAGTGACAATATAGTTGGGAGTCTCTCTTGTCGGCTGGCTCCCTCATAGGTTTTGGCCATTTGAGGATGTTTTGGCTCTTGACCTGGTTTAAGATGTGCCCCTGAGAAGCATTGAGTGGGGTAAATGACTTGGGGAGCGTTGCTCTCGAGCGTTTGGCTTCGTTTGAATTTCCCCTTTCAGGACGATCTTGCCTTTTGTGCCCTTTGTGCGCTTCTTCGTGCTGTGAGGTTGTTGAATCTTCCTCGGCCCGAAGATACTTTTCCACCCTATCGAGGAGGTCCGACATGTTTTCTGGCGGACGCTTATTTAACGAGAAACGTAAGGGTGTGCTTGGCCTCACTCCTCTAGCCATTGCCGCGAATGTGACTCCTGGATCCAAATGATCGATGAGAAGTTTCTCAGAGTTAAAGCGGGCGTAGTACGACTTTAATGATTCCTTTGGCCCCTGGACTATTCGAAAGAGGGCAGAGGAATTCTTCCTTTGCACACGACTCGTGAGGAAATTGCTCCAAAAAGATTCAGCTAGTTGAGCCCAGCATGAGATGGAGCGAGGTGTCAGGTGCTGGAACCACACATGTGCGGCTCCTTTCAGCGTTACGGGAAACGCTCGGCACATGATCTGGTCAGGGACCAAATGCAAATTCATGCCCGAGGTAAAGCGAGCCAAGTGCTCCATAGGGTCTCCCGTGCCGTCATATGATTCACATGGAGGCATTTTAAAGTTGGAGGGAACTGGGAAGAGATCGACTTCTTCTATGAACGGTCGTCCAACGATGATTGGAGCGTTGGAATAGTGCTCTGCCCGGTAATCACCAGAATTGTTCCTGGTTGATTGAGCTTCGCAGTAGCTCTCTTCGTATCTCTTGAACCTTGGGTTGCGTCGTTCGTCATCAGAGTATTCATCTTCTGCTCGCATCATCTGTTGGTTATGTATCTTGTCCCGCACTTTAGAGCGGCTTGGTCCCTCATGGAAATTCAATCGCTGATGAACAGATTGCCTCTGTGCTTCAGTTATTGGCTTTGCCTTGAGAAGCCGAGGAGGTTCTGGTTGCACTGGTGGGTTTTCAATGGCGGCTTGCAACTTTTCAATGGATCGCTGCATTGTCTGAATGACAGCGAGTA
>JAVXUP010004148.1:0-40242 GCA_033070095.1 Escallonia herrerae | reverse complement strand
TATATATATATATATATATATATATATATATATATATATATATATATATATATATATATATATATATGGGAGCTGATCCGTTGATAGCGCTAGCAAAATGGGAGATCTTGCTAGCGCGATCTGACCGTCCATCCCGAAGGGATGGACGGCCCAGATCGCGTATTTTTGCGGCGCTGTCAGTGGTCCGCTACACAGTGTAGCGGACCAACCTTTTTACCATTTTGCCCCTGCTCCCCCTCCGCTACACTGTCTAGCGGACCACTTTCTTGGGCCCACGTTGACAGCCAAAAAGTCGTCCGCTAGACAGTGTAGCGGACGATTGACTCCCTGACACAACTGACACATTTTCACGTGTTTGTACCTTTATTTCTACACACGACGGGTTGTCGGAATTCCTCAAGCTCCTTCGGCTACAATTTTCTTCTCCTTCGGACTCGCTTCCATTTTCAGCTCCCTTCAAGCTTCGAGTAAAACTTGCTTCAAGCTTCACTCAAGTAAGGTAAGTTTGCGAATGGTGAAGTTTTCTTTATGGATTGAATGGTAAAATATAATTTTATTTTGTTCGGACAAAAAAGTATAGATTTTTTTTATGTTCTAGAAATTTGTCACTCTATTCTTCAATTTGTGATGTTCTAGACATGATGTTCATAAAAAAGGTGTAATTTGTTAACTCTAAATAAAATTATAGTTTAATTCGATTTTTTGGCATGATGAATTCGTCTATTTATCTTAGTAATTTTAATTTGTTATGTTCAGTAAATTAATAATTGTTAATTTGGAGACACTTTCAGGGGTTATGCATACGGTATGTTTGTCATCCTAAATTGGTCTATTCGCCAAGGTAATTTTTAGGTAATATTTTCAGTTAGAAATGCCATTTGATTGTTAAGCGTAGTCTATTTCTACACAGGCCTTGTTTCACAATGTCTGATTTCGTGTCGAGCTCCAACGTCCCCGTAGATGCTAGTGATCCGTATCTAGGACGAACGTTTCAAACATTGGAAGAAGCTGAAGAATGTTTTCGAGCGTATTCATTGAGGGTTGGTTTTGGCATTAGAATAAAGACTACAAGAACAAGCAACGTAACAAAAAAGATATGCTCTCGCTTATACGAGTGTCATAGGGGCAGAAATCCACAGCAAAATGAGACACGCGTAGGCAATGATGACAGTGATGACGAAATAGGATATTCGCGTAGAAGACGGGACTGCTTTGAGCGCACAAATTGCCAGGTCAAGATGTTCGTAAGCTACAAAGCCAATCATGATCATTGGCTTATTACCAGCCTGGAACTGGCACACAATCACCCGTTAGTAACTCCTTCTAAGGTGAGTCAGATGCATCAACACAAGAAGATGGGTAAGGTCGCGAGGAGCCTAATTCACACAATGAGCAATGCGCGAATTGGACCTACTGAGATTGTTAATGTTCTTGCTGAACAGGCTGGGGGAATTCAAAATTTAAACTTTAACACGACAGACGTTCGTAACGCGGTCCGAACCCATAGACGAGCCGCGTATGACCTCAATGATGCGCAATCGACAATGAGCCTATTGAAACGGATGCAGATGGAGGACCCGCAGTTTACCTTCGATTATAAACTTGACGACGAGCATCGAGTTAGTACAATTTTTTGGGTCGACGGTCGTTCGAGGCTAGCTTATAAGCATTTTGGGGATGTCGTGACTTTCGACACCACATACCGTACCAACAAGTACTCGATGCCGTTCGCTCCTTTCACCGGCGTCAATCATCATTATCACTCCATCCTGTTCGGGTTCGCCTTGTTAAGGGACGAGAGCGAGGGTTCTTTTGTATGGTTGTTTAGGACGTGGCTGGAAGCAATGAACTTCAAAGCACCCAAAGTGATCATCACCGATCAAGATTTGGCAATGAAGAAGGCTATTGCGACCGTCTTCCCAGACACCCGGCACAACTTGTGCACTTGGCACATAAGCAACAAATACCCAGAACGTCTGCATCACGTGTACGCAAAGTATCCAGACTTTAAACAGGATTTTGACAAGTGCGTTACCAAGTCGTTAACGATTGAGGAATTCGAGGAGAGGTGGGAAAAGCTTGTTCGGGATTACTCATTGCAAGACAACGAGTGGCTCCGGCACTTGTACGAGCGCAAAGAGCAATGGATTGGCGTTTACACGAGGAGGTATTTTTCAGCGGGCATGAAAACGACGGGCAGGAGTGAATCTATGAATGCCACGTTCGATAGTTATGTGGGTACAGCTACCAATTTGAAGACTTTCGTTGCATCTGCACAAAAAGCGGTAGCTTCGTTGTTCGTAAAAGAAAGGGCTGCGGACTTTGCAACAACGTACAAACAAAGGAGAAGGTTGCTAGAGACCCCGCTGGAGCTGAACGGTGCCAAAGTCTATACGAAGGAGATCTTCTTGCTATACCAAGTAGAGCTGCGAAAATCGGGACGATACAGTATAAACAAGGTGGCAGAAATGTCTACGCGTGAGTACAAGGTTTATTCGCTCGTGAATGACCTCGTCCCTGAGAAGCTGCGCAGAATTTATACGGTGAGCCACGACACATTGACGAACTTGGTGACGTGTGTTTGCAAGAAGTTTGAGTTCCATGGCATCCTGTGTAGACACATTCTGCGGTTTTTCACCCAGAAGAATATCAGGACAATCCCCGATAAATACGTCTTGCCACGGTGGACGAAAGGTGCAAACAGGTTGCACGGTACCATTTCCTTTCCGGAGCACCCGTATACTGACTTTGAAGAATCAGAGACGTTGCGGTATAATCATCTGGTGACGATGTTCACCCGTTTGTCCGTAAAGGCTGCTGCTACAATGGTCGGTTATAAACATCTCCTCGAGGTAGCTCAGCAGCAAGAGCCCATCGTCGACCAGTTGGAAGCAGCTTCAGTCACCAATGCGGTTGACACCGAGCCTACAACGGAATCCGAAGATGACGAGCCGGGGGAGGAAGGCGACAATGATATCCGGCCGTTGGATCCAATTATATCGCAAACGAAAGGCCGCAAGAGATCTACGCGGATGAAAAGCTCAATTGAAACGGCAACTCAACCTAAAAAGCTGCGAAGGTGTGCATTGTGCAACAAAATGACCGACCACGACAAGCGAAACCATTACAAGGCACTGGGGATAAGTCCAGGGGGTTTGCAAGATGGGGAAGAAGATGACGCCGAAGATGAGGACGAACAAGCTGCAGTGGACCTTTAATTTTTTGTATAAGTTTGACATTTGTAATAATTTTTCGACCGAGTACTGGAATTTTTTTTTTTTCTGATGTAGCGATTTCTGATGTAGCGGACGGATATGCATAGTCCTAATTTTTTGGTCATCATTTATGTCCACTATACAATGTAGCGGACGTCATCGCAGAAAAACTTTTGGTCTTCATTTATGTCCGCTATACAATGTAGCGGACGTCATCGCAGAAAAACTTTTGGTTTTCATTTATGTCCGCTATACAATGTAGCGGACCTCTATACTATTATATATATATTAATCAAAACGGGCAACAACTTTTATCAGTCCGCTATATTCTCTCTCTCTCTCTCCCGCTATATTCTCTCTCTCTATCTCTCGAACATCTAACCCAAGCCGCTACCCCATCTACGGCGACCCACATCTCCGGCGACACCCCCGTCCTCCCCTCATCGCCGACCTCGATGGCTTCTGGATCGGAGACCACCTACGATTTTATTGGCAACTTGCACCTGGCAGGCAAACACTTTTTCAAAGTCATGATGCCTGGATTTGAGAATGAACTTGTAGGCCATCCCTCTTTCTCTGTATTTTCGTGTGTTAAAAGTTTGATCTTTTGGTTAAAAACTAACCTATTTTTTGTATTGTGTTTGTTAGGACATACCGGAAGCCTTTACCAATCAATTTACAACTATTCATGACAGTTCAAGATTATATAGCCGCAAGGGGGCCTGGCAGGTTGAAATCAAGCTGAAGCCCGGCCGACCCCAAAAAAAGCAATTCGCAGAGGGTTGGAACGTCTTCGTGCGCCAGCATGGCCTCGAACTCGGGGACTTTGTAGTGTTTGAACACCTTGGGTGGTGGGATTTTCAAGTTGTAATCTTTGATCGGAGCGCTTGTGAAAAAATTTCTTTCCCCTAATGTGAACCCTAATTTATTAATAATAACCAAATTTATTGTATACATGTTCATTATGTTTCCAAATTTTTTCTCGCTTAATTGTGCCGTTTGAGATACCCTCAATATATTGAGATCGTTGATTGTGAATCGTACGTTATTTATTGTTTATCGATATTGAGATTGTTGATTCCGTCGCTAAAACAAGTCTTCGGGTGCCAATTTATTAAAACTGCATCACGCTACATTGTCTTAACCCAACACTTAGAAAATTTTCACTTCCCCATTGTCCGCTACATTGTGTAGCGGACGGACAAGCAGAATGTCACACTTAGAAAATTCACTCCCCCACTGTCCGCTACATTGTGTAGTGGACGGACAAGCAGAATGTGAGGACCCAACACTTAGAAAATTTTCACTCCCCACTGTCCGCTACATTGTGTAGCGGACGGACAAGCAGAATGTCTTTCCCACTGTCCGCTACATTGTATAGCGGACGGACAAACAAAATGTCTTAACCCGACACTTAGAAAATTTTCAATTCCCCCATTGTCCGCTACATTGTGTAGCGGACGGACAAGCAGAATGTCACACTTAGAAAATTCACTCCCCCACTGTCCGCTACATTGTGTAGCGGACAGATAAGCAGAATGTCTTAACCCAACACTTAGAAAATTTTCCATTCTCCCACTGTCCGCTACATTGTGTAGCGGACGGACAAGCAGAATGTCACACTTAGAAAATTCACTCCCCCACTGTCCGCTACATTGTGTAGCGGACGGAGAAGCAGAATGTGAGGACCCAACACTTAGAAAATTTTCACTCCCCCACTGTCCGCTACATTGTGTAGCGGACGGACAAGCAGAATGTCTTAACCCCACTTTGAAAATTCACTCCCCCCTGTCCGCTACATTGTGTAGCGGACGGACCAGCAGAATGTGTTAACCCAACATTTAGAAAAATTTTCACTTCCCCACAACTCGGGGACATTGTGTAGCGGACGGACAAGCAGAATGTCTTACCCCAACACTTAGAAACTGTCCGCTACACATTTTGTTTTCCACCTTTCAATCATTCTCAATGAGAGCCAAGAAAACCAAACTCAAATAATCTTCAACGGAAATCAAACAAATTAATCAATCAATAATCTTCAACACAAATCAATGAGAGCTTTCTAAATAATCATAGTTTATTAAAAAAATTTGACAGTGTAATGGTACAATGTCAACTGGGGGAATCATGTTGGGAGGGATTCTCGGCATTTGCCGGATTTACAATATACCTAACCGCTCTAGGCCGGCCTTTCATAATTTGCCAAGCCATTCTATATCTAAAGGTGTCTACTTCTGCTTGGCTCCACACTGCCGCCTTGAGGCTCTCAGACCGGCAAATGTAATCCATGTACATGCAAAGGAAAACGCCGCAGTCCGAAGTGTTACGTTGCTTGGGCCTCCTCTTCTTCAGTCGCCAATCGAGCTTTGGCCACGCCGGTACAGGGTTACCACGGATACCATTGACCATTGCACAAAATATATTCTGCGAGAAACACAAAACGGCGTAAGACACGAGTTAACATTTATGCCAAGTTACAATAACTGTTAAACAACAATCGTAATATTACCATTGAGTCCAACTGGGCTTTGTACATCTGCAGCACAGGCATAAAGGCGGTATCGTCGTGGAGACTGTCGATCACCGATACGACTTTCTCCACCGGTTCATAGCAAACCAAGTACCAGTGGCTTTCCCCTAAAAATGGGATTAGAAACACGTCGGCAACACTTGCGCTCACTGGACTATCCCTAGCAAGATACGCTCGTAGGTTAGCGGACGGTCTCCACTGGCTCAACTTTTTCTTTCGCCTTTGCTCGACCCACTCATGCCATTCAGACACTAGGAGGCTATGAAAAAAGGCATCAACCAAAAAAATGGCCGGGTACTCGTTCAGCCGCTCCTGACCCCTTTCCTTCAGAATCTCCACGTATGTGGAGATGACACCGTTGTCTAACCAACTCCCCGGAGCCAGGGAGGCCATTTCTCCCCACTCGCAAGTGTAATCCATGCCCTCTGGATGATTCACACTATACAACGCTTTGTCCCGGAGGAAGCCGCTAAAATAACGCTCTCTGATTATTTGGCATTTATGCGGCTTTAGGGGCTTCACTGGATGCCCTTTGCGATATTGCCCTCGGGGGTCGACGGGGGGATATTGCACTCTTTCGGGGGGGTCGACGGGGGATATTGCACTCCTTCGGGGGGTCGACCGGGGGATATTGCCCTCCTTCGGCAGTAGATGGTTCTGCCCACGGGACAATAGGCAGTGTCTCCGACAGACTGATGTGTCCGAAACCCCAGTCTTGCGTGACTTGACTCTGAGAGAAGGGTTGGGGTTCCGAGTCCAATAGCAAAGAGAAGGAGGGCACACTGTAGTCTTCCCACGGCGCTTGAGCCTGGCCCATGGTGCTTGGCTGTCCCCAATCACCACCCATTCTCGGTACAGAGGGACCACCATATCCCTGGCTCACTCCCGAAGTCTGTCTCGAGGGATCGGTGTATCCCTCGCTCACATATGGGGGCTGCCACCCCGGATAACCCATTCCCGGGCTGACGCCGGAAGGCTGGCCCGATGCTTGGTGTAAAAAATTCCCGCTGCCATACGCCAACGCATCAGCCTGTTGGCGAAGCTCCTCGCCCATTGCATCCACCAAATCCTTCCGCTCGCGCAACTTCTGGAAGAAGGCGAATGAGGCATTAACCTACATCCAGAGAGATAATAAATAAGTAACTTCATACACAGTTAGAATCATCAAGTTCAATTAAAGCACTTATTGGCCAACTTACCAGATTGTATGCCATGTGCTCATCGATCTGACCCCTAGGGTGGTACTTCTCCCCGTATTCAAACCTTACTGGAGCTACTCTCCTCCGGGTGATGCGGTAGTACCACCCATTGTACTGTTTGATACTGATCACGGGGTCAGGCTCTGACACAATGGCCGCTAGCGTGTCCTGCCAGGAATCCTAAACCTCAAGTTCTCGTGTGCACAAGTCGTGCGCATTTGCCTTGCCAAACCGAGGGACACCCGGTGGGTTCCTGTTAAGCCTCATATCCGGCGCGCCGGCTGGCAACCCCTGCAGGCACTCAAAATGGCGCATAGCATGATCTGGCAGCTGCCACTCTGCGACCTCGAAGTGGATCAGGGGTGTGCGTTGTAACCCGGAGAGCATGAAGACGAACGACTCTCCAACCCGTCGCGCCAAATGTTTGTACGGTGCCCATCGCATCTGGCCAGGAGATAACGAGTCGAGCTCCCCCGATAGTACGTAATGTTGTGATGGGGATCGTCTCTCCTCTGGTAGTGGCTGTCCTTCTGACTGTACTCCCAGGCGCACAACCGAGGCCACACATTATCGGTTCTGTCCCTACGCGTGGGTGCGCCGGTAGCAAGGTGTTCATAAGACCACACCTGAGAGCAAAGACAAATTAAATAAAGTATCGTCAAATTTTATTGTCAATTCAACCCAAAAATAAAAAGAAACGAGCAAGTAATCAAGAATTGTATGATATACCTGCAATAGAGAGAGACATGCACATATCGCTTTGGAGTCGGGCCTCGTTGCCTTGTGCAATGCTCGGTAGAGGTACGCAAGAGTTGCGGCTCCCCAGGCATAATCCCCAACCTCCAGTAGGTTACCCAACAACGGTAAATATTTGACGCTGACGGTATTCTTCGACGTTGTTGGGAACAGAATTGCCCCCATCACCCACAAGAGGAAAGCTTGTGTGTACAGCACAAGCATCTGATCCGTGTAGTTATCCGGCAGAACCTTGTAGGTATCTACCAACCATTTCAACTTGATACCCCCAGTGCTAAATTGATCCTGGGGTATCGAAGTAAAGAAGTCCCTAGCGGTCCTCTTATTCGTTGCTTCCGACGGAAGAGCTATTACCGGCCGCCCCGTCACCGGTAACCCTAAGATGAACCCTACATCTTCTAGGGTAATTGTCAGCTCTCCGAGAGGGAAGTGAAACGTATTCGTTTCACTTCTCCACCTTTCAACAAGGGCACCTATTAAGTGCCGGTCAAGTTGTTGAAAGATCTGCCCACGCGTGAAAATCCCAAACCCAATCCCACGCAGTAATTTTTTCTGGGTTCTGTTCAATTTCCATGCTTTAAAATTATCGGATACTTCTACCGTGTTGAGAAGTGCTCTTTCCTACGAATTAATAAATACAATTTAAGCAAATTAAACGATATACAACGTTCCCAAGAATAACAAAGTTGATAAAATAAGTATCTTACTCCACCATCCCATATGAGCGTACTGATATGGTTTGTTTGGTCGTATAATACGGACGGATCTTCTGGTCCAGGGTTGAAATCCATTTTTCGCAACTGAAATTATGCAAAACGGCAAGGTTGGAAGCGTAAACATTCTCAAACATACAACGCTAGCACAGTCAACGCTAGCATGTGATCAGATAATACTCACATAAGTTCACATGCTGTGTATATGCAATGTACATAAATACAAACAGACACGGAATGAGATTTTACAAGTGAAATCACATGAACAAATAATACGCAATACACATATATAATCTATATATATGTATAGATACATTGACAAACACTAGCACAATGCACCGTGCACACATTCAAAATCATGCATAAGCCGCGATAACAACTCTAGATTATGAACAAATAAAGGATTGGTTTGTGAACTTACGTGATTGATTCGTCGAATAAAGGATTTCTTGAGAAGAAATTGCGCCGATCTACTTGCCAACGCCGCTAGAAGAATTGTGAGAAGAAGGAATGAATAACAGTTTAGAAGGAATGAATAAGGGTTTCGAAGTTAAGAAATGGATAAACGGTCCGCTACACTGTCTAGCGGACGGTGGGTTGACAGCCAAAGTAACAGTCGTGCATCGACAGGACTGACATTGACGGAGTCAGTCGTTTCGCTACACTGTCTAGCGGACGACTTTTTGGCTGTCAACGTGGGCCCAAGAAAGTCGTCCGCTAGACAGTGTAGCGGAGGGGGAGCAGGGGCAAAATGGTAAAAAGGTTGGTCCGCTACACTGTGTAACGAACCACTGACAGCGCCGCAAAAATACGCGATCTGGGCCGTTCATCTCTTCGGGATGGACGGTCAGATCGCGCTAGCAAGATCTCCCATTTTGCTAGCGTTATCAACGGATCAGCTCCCTATATATATATATATATATATATATCCTTAGGCAACTTGCCTAAGGCTAGCGGCTAAAACGACGTCGTTTTGGTTAATTTTCATTGGTTTTTCTTTTCCAGTTTTGATTAAATTCTTTGAACTTTTTCTTTGCGTTTCTCTCTCACTTCTCCCCACTCTTGGTTTCCCTTTCCAATGCTAACCACCATTAAGCTCAAATCCAGTACCCACCACTCTCGTCGCCGCCATGGCAGGAACCACCACTACTTTAAACAGTTTTCACCTACGATCACCACTATGAACCACCCATGACTACCAGGTTCCAACTCACTTCACGTTGGGGCATCTCTCTCTCATATCAGACCATACAGAGGTTCATCGCCGACCGTTCCTGTTCAAAATTTAGGTCAACGGCCAATCAATTTTGGTTGGTAAAATTTAATCCACAGTCTTGATTTCCAATAAATCATAAGTAAACTGAAATTGTTGCAATAGATTACACCATTAAGGACAATCACCACTGCGTTCATTAATTGCTCACCTCTTTTGTTGGCCGACGATTGCGCGAGGTGGTGGTGGTTGATTCTGTGATGTGCCGGGAAGAGAGAGGGTCAGTAGTAATGGGCTTATGTATGGTGGTGGTGGTTTGTGATGGTGGGCGTAATGGTGTAACAGTGGTGGGTGTTGGGTTGCCTACGAAAGAGGCAGGCGATCGTGCGTGGTGGCGGGTTCTGTGATGTGGTGGTGGAGAGAGGACCGACAGTGGTGGGTTTTATATGGTGGTAGTAGTTTGTGATGGTAGGTAATGGGTCACTATGTGGAGGCTGGCCGGCAACGATGGTTGGCAATAGGGTAGACTTGTAGGCAGGAACTGATAATGAGAGAGAAAGTTACAGGGGAGAGAAAAAATTAAAAGAGAAAATTAATAAACTTTGCAAAACAAAATAAAACGACGTCGTTTTAGTCGCTAGCCTTAGGCAAGTTGACTAAAGCTAGTAACATATTCTCTTTTCTCATATATATATATATATATATATATATATACATATTGCATTTCTGGTTTGATGGCATAACCCGATGTGATCTCTTACCGACTCCAAAGCCTGTATATACCTTCTTGTAAATCAATAGGATACAAAATCTCTGCATTTGGAAGGGCAAAATTTGGTGACATCGCGTACCAATTTTAAAGCCTGCATATACCTTCTCGTGAATCCATAATATACAAAAGTTGAGGAGGTATGGCTACACTTATTTATTTATTTATTAAATTATCACCATTGTCACCTAGTGTTGTCAAAGGGCCGGGCTTGGGCCGGCCCAGCCCAAGCCCATCGGGCCTGCTGTGGGGCCGGGGCCGGGCCAGTGGGGCTGCCAACCGGGCCGGGCCGGGCCGGGCCTGCCGAAGGCAAACCTAGGCCCAGTCCAGGCCCTGGCCCTAGGCCCAATAGCTAGGGCCGGGCTTGGGCCGGGCCCGGGCCCTTTTTTTTTTTTTCTTCTTGTTATTCAATTTTAAATTTCATCTCTAGGCAATATTCACAATTTAACGAACCTAATCTTTATCCTTTTATTTCATTATAAGTAATATACATATATATGTATGTATGTATATACATATTTATTTGTTAGCCATTATATTTTTTATTATATGTTAAATATTTTCATACTCTTCTTGGTGAGCTTTATTAATAAAATCTTAACACATAAAAATTTATATAGAAAAATAATAAATGTATTCATAGGCCCTCCTCCTTTTATCCGGGCTTGGGACCGGCTGCTTGTAAACAAACAGGCGAAGTTACCTATTTTTTTATATATACGAAAAAATATATATCTTGCTTGTAAAAATTTATTTTATATATATGGAAAAAAAGTATATTTTGTGAAAAAATTTATTCTTAAAATTCTAACAATCAAAATAATAATGCATGTCTATCCAAAATATCAGCAATCAAAGATCAAGAAATCTGCAACGTCAACCAAAAGGATCAAAAGAGGAAAATAAAAACAAATTACCTAATCATCCAGATGTATTTCAATATCCGAGTCACTGCTCTTCCTATCATCAATCGGTTTATCTTGCTCGCGGTATTTCGCATCAAGATAATCCTTCCAACATACACATAGCTCGAGCGACTCGGGGTTAAGACGACTCCTCCTGTCATCCAAAACCCTCCCGCTGGCTGAAAATGCCGACTCTGAAGCAACCGTGGAGGCTTGCACTGGCAGTACATCCCGTGCAATTTGGGATAAAGTTTTATACATGTTTTGATTTTGTTTCCAAAAATTTAACAAATTAAAATTAACCTGTTCTTGCCTTGATAAATCAGAATAATGATCAGTATTTGCATATACACCAATCTCATTAAAAGAGGAAAAAGTATACGAACCTGCCGAATTAGAAGTACCTTCACCTGGTAGTTGTCTTGCTACTAGATGTTCAAAGCCCTGAAGGTATGGCGCATAATACCTCTCAACAGTGGATGATGATGTAGCTCGCCCGCGCACGTCAGCAGAATTACGATAGACGTTGAACAAGTCCTCAAACCTCTTGCTCACTTTTGCTGTGAATGCGGTTGTCTCCTCTGCTGTGTAGCACATTAATTTCGATATCTCTTGTATCGAGGCGTTCACGCCATGCAACTTTAACCTAGGATCTAAACAAGTAGCCACAGTAAAAATAGCAGGCAGTTTACTCCAATATTTATTAAATTTTTGATCCATCACTTTTACTATTTCCTTAAAGGGTCCTATATATCTCCATTTTGTTAACATTGTAGCCATCTTCAGAATTTCTATTACAGCGAGAGGAGAGGTGGGATAGTACGTACCAGACAATAAATTGGTAGACGTGTAGAATACCTCCAAAAATTCAGCTAGGTATGTGGCCATCTGCCATTCCTCTTGAGTTGGCAAGCCGGCTGGGAACTGGGTTAGTAGAAAATGCGTATAGACTTCTCGGTATGCCAGAATGTGTAAAAGCATGTGGTATGTAGAGTTCCACCTGTGGACCACATCTGTAACTGCTCTCCTGCGAGGCATATTATATTGAACACACAACGTTTTAAATTGTTGTGTTCTCGGACTCGAGCTATTAACATACGCTGTCATACCCCTCATTTTGAGAAGAATATCTCCTGCAGCAGCTAAACCATCTTGAACAATTAAATTAATAATGTGACAAACACAGCGAACATGAAATAATTCACCATTAAGTACAGGTTGAAGCGTCTCCTTTAAAGCTGCAACAGCAACTTTATTATTAGAAGCATTATCAAAACTAACACTCATAATCTTATCCTTAATTTTAAATGTGGTGCATGCTTTTAATATAAGAATAGCAATGTTCATTCCATCGTGCGGATAAGGGAAGTGCTCGAAAGCGATGATTCTCTTGTGCATAACCCAATCTGCATCAATCCAATGAGCGGTCACACAAGAATAACTAACAAAAGTATAAGGAGATTGCCAAATATCAGAAGTAAGACTAACTTTACCGTCAAATTTATCGAAATAATCGATAAGGCGTGCTTTAGCAGCATTGTACTGTCGGAGTGCATCGGATCTAGTTGTGTTTCTATGAACCTTTTTGTACAAAGGTTGAACGTATGTGTTCATATATCTAGAGTGCTTAGGATTATCGGCAAAAGAAAAGGCTTGTTCATCATGAATAACAAATTCAGCGAGACCGTCTCTTTGCTCTCGCTGATTATAAACAAATAACTTACCGTCAAAAGATAACTGCGTTTGGGTAGGTTCGACGTGGCCTTGTCGAGGTGCACACAGAGGGTAATGCCTGTTAAGATGTCCATTACCACTACCAGACGAAAATAATTTAGCGCAGTACTTACATCGAGCTTTTCGGATGCCGTCCACCATAACTACATCGAAATGATTCCAACACTCGGCTTTCTTTTTTTTCCCCTTTTGGACTTCTGGCTCATTACCGGAGGCATTGCTCGGCCCTTCTTCATCATGACCAGGCATAGGGTTGAGATTATGCCACGGAGTAGTAGCTTCGCCAACCGAGCTGCGTCCTTGACTATAATGCGGGGGGTCTTCATCAGGCGTGTATTCAAAATGTGGAATGTTTTGATTGAACTCCCAATTGGCTTGGGTATCTATCATACAGCCTGTACTCATTCGTCCAGGAACGAATGGTTGTGTTGGTGCTTGGATTGGTGTTTGTGATGGCCGTGGCGCTGGCGCTTGTGCTGGTGGTGGTGCTTGCGATGATGATGATGTTTTTCGTGATGACGATGCACGCCTCATTTTCTTCAATAATCCAGCCATATTTCGAGCTAAACTTTGTAAGAGTAACTAAATACACAAGTATAAGAGTAGTAATAAGAAATAACAATTAAAAGAATGAACGAGTAACAAATATTAGAGAGTTAGTAATTAAAAAGAATTTAGCAAGACTAGTAATTAATAAACAAGAGTACTAATTAGTAAATACTAGTAGTAATTAGCAAGAGTAGTAATTGGAGAGGAAAATAGTAGCAAAGCTTGTAGAAATATAGAATGTTTAGGTAAGAGAGAGTAAGAAGATTGGTGTGAAAAATTAGAGAGAAATGGTGTGAATTTATAGATTTTAGAAACTTCACAAAAGACCAAAATACCCCTACAAACTATCCGTTTATAGTTGTTGGGGAGGGTAAGAGTGTAAAGGAGTTGAAAAATATAGGTTAGACTAAAATACCCCCCAAACTAGCCGTTATATTGCTGTTGGGGGGGTAAAAGTGGAATTTTGGAAAAGGGGTGGAAGAAAGGGGGGGAAAAACAAAAAAATTCAAACATGTGGGGCTGCAGACCGGGCCAGATCCGGGCCGCATACCGGGCCAGATCCGGGCCGCAGACCGAGCCGCAAACCGGGCCAGACCCGGGCCGACTTCAGGCCGGGCCAAACCCGTTTCCAGGCCGGGCCGGGCCGGGCTTTTTCGGAGCAAATGAAGGCCTGGTCCAGGCCCAGGCCCCAAGCCCGCTGTGCTGGGGCCGCTACTGTTCATGCACGGGGCCGGGCCAGCCCGGGCCAGAACCGGGCCGGGTCGGGCCAGCCCGCGGGCCGCCCGGCCCGTTTGACAACTCTATTGTCACCTTATCTGTTGCAATGACCGTCTCCCACAATCACCAATATTTTTATATTTAGACATCCATAGCCGCGTCGTTAACACACATTATGCATTTATTTCTCTTTTTTCGAAAGTGAAAGTAATAATAATTACTAAAATGATGGTTCTCTACTTGTCCTCTAGCATTGTCTTCCACGTCTCTTACTCCACCACCGTGGCCATTTATAAGAACAACCATTATTCTCATCTCTACCTCATCTATCTTTCTTGCCATATAATTCGAGCTAAGCTATTACGACCATCTCCGCAAGGAACATCATTGTTATATTTTTAACTCTATAGCCACCACCAATACTCTAGACTCCTACATCCATCTCTTTTCCTCTAATTAAAGTGAGAATTTATATAATATATAATAAGGGTGACCTTCTTTACGCGACACGTTATTACAGAGATATGACTTCTTTACTTGACACGTCATCACATTATATTTTTAATGTGAAATAGAACTATAACCATTATAAGAGTCAATAAAGATTTAAAATGTTATCTTAGATTGGATCTTTATTTCTTGATAAGTTAATTTTGATATTAGTAAGCCTTATATAATAAAAAATGAATAAGTCTAAACGTTCTAAAACTTTAACCGATTGATGCACTAACTTATTAGAACTTTAGTTTTGACTATTAAATCCTCAAAACTACTCTTTAATATGAATATAAAAATTCATATATCTAAGAAACAAAAATAATACGATTATCTTAAATGTGCTTATATAGTTGAAAACTTAATTCTAAACATTCTGAAATTCTAGCTAATTTTGTAAGTTTCACTAATGGTCTAAAATACTATCTTGGATGAAGTGCTTATCTCTTTATAAGTTAATTTCTATATTAGTAAGCCTTATATGATTGAAAAATTCATATAAGTTAATTTCTTTAAGGATATATGAATATAAAAATTCACATATCCTTAAAACGGGGAATGTGGTCCTTATTTATTTGTAAGTTAGTTTTCATATTAGTAAGCCTTACATAGTGGGAAAAACTTTTGCTTGCATTGTATTATTTGGTCTACTAATTATAAAAAACTTTGAACCTCTAACTAATTAATGAACTAACTTATTATGACTTAATTTTAACTATTGTATCCTTAAAATCACTTTCTGGTATAAATATACAAATTCATACATCTAAAAAAAGAAAATAAAATATTAAATTTAGAAAAGAAACATATGATGTTACAATTGAGATTGACACAATAAAAATGATGTAACAATTAATTCATCTTTATTTTATTTTAATCATATAGCAATTGATTCATCTTTAAAATCCTTTTGGTACAATAGAAAAAATTAACATTATCTTTTTTTTTGGTTGGGACCATACGACCAACAAATGACTGTATAATTATTATTAATTAAAATCGCAATAATTTTAAACTTATTTGTAAATGTGATAGTTGAAAAGGATTTAAAGCTTTATACCAAACATTTCAGTGTATATAAAGGTATGAAAATAATATTCTCGATGTGATCCCTACTTTTTAAGTTTATTTAATTTTGTTTCTAAAACTTTAAATTTACTAATTTTTTAGGAATTAAATTTGATTGTCATGTTCTTAAAATTAACTTTCTAATACGAAAATAAACAGCCATGTAATTAGAAAATAAAAATAACACATGAGATTTAAAACAAAAAATTTTGCTACAATTAATTTAAATTTATTATAATTGATTATATATATATATATATATATATATTTACACATAACATAATCATTGAAAAAAAATCTATATAACATCTAAAATCAATAATCAAATTATAGGACAATTTTTTGCTTTGACAAGACAGTAAGACCAACAAAGTGGCTATATAATCATAAATGAAATTTTGAAAAGAAATCACATACGTACTAAAAAGAAAAGTTTGCAATTAAATCAAATTATTCTTAATTACTATATTTGACAAAATTCAAACCTTTAATATGCAAAAATATGAATTGTCATCAAATCATATTTTTAGTGTAAAAAAAGTTATAAACATTATAAGTGTCTCTGAAGGCCTCAAATATTATCTTAAATAGAGTCCTTATTTCTTGTTTATTAACTTTTATATCAATAAGATTTATTTATTTTAAAAACTAATGCTAAGCATTTTGAAACCTTAACTAATTAATGAACTAACTTATTTGACTTAATTTTAACTATTTTATCCTTAAAACCACTCTCTAAGATGAAAATAAAAATTCATATATCAACAAAATGAAAATAACATATTACACTTATAAGGGAGAAGAAGAAGATGTTACAATTGAGATTAAAATAATAAAAATAATTTAACAATTAATTCAAATTATTGTGTTTTAATATATGCTAACTGAGGTATATGCTTACCATGATCGATGTAAAAATTTATTAAATATAATATATAGCATTTAGAATCTTTTTGGTACAATTAAAAATTTGACGTAATTAATTTTTTTTTGTGAGACAACACGACCAACAAATGATCGTATAATTATTATTAACTAAAATTTCAATAATGAAAAAGTTTTTTCATAAATCTGATCGTTGAAAAGGATTTAAAGTTATATACTAAACATCTCAGTGTATTTAAAGGTATGCAAATATTATTTTGGATGTGATCTTTTTCTTTAATCTTGCTTCTTAAACTCTAATATGCTATTTTTTAAGACTTTGATTTTAACTACTATGTTCTTAAAATTAACTCTCTCATACGAAGTTAAGAAAATCATATATCTAGGAAATAAAAATTATTATATTTTACTAAGTGAATATGTATTTATACATAATATAATCATTACAAAAAAGTTATCTATGTAATATATAAAATCATTAATCAAATTGTATGATAATTCTGTGATTTGATAAGACTGCGCGATCAACAAAGTAGCTATATAAGCGTAAATAAAATTGAAAAAGATATCATTCTCCCGTCTCTTACGGGTTCTCTAGCATCTCCTAACATGTTTCTTCCTCCACGATGACCATCAAAACATCATTGCCATTGGCACTTCCTCAATGTTCCCAAGCACCCCAAGCATTACTATTTCTTGAACCATTTCCACCTTCAATCATCAGCTTAATTCCTTTAAGAAAACAATTTCGTACCATCACCATGAAACTTAAACCACACAGCATCTCACCACAGCCTTCTAGGATATTATCGCAGATCAATCCTCAACCTCTAAAAGCTAGGAAGAATAGACCTGGAGCTAGTAGCCTTGGATTTATCGGTGGTAAGGGTCAGAGATATTAACTAATTTAAAATTATTACAATGTAGAGCTTCAATGGTAGTGTTGATGGTGCTCACCTTAATAATTGTCCAAGAGACTAATTACCTCACATGTTTAAACTCAGAATAAGATATCATGGTCTCTTTGATTCAATGCACTCAACAGATATCATGGTCTCTTTGAGGCCAAAAGATGTTTCTTATGTATTCATTAGAAATCACTTTAAGATGCAACAGAGGGGAAAAAATGGTTACTATTATGGCTGACTTTTCGTTTTAACAGTTGTGACAAAGCACTCTAAGATAATGGAATTTTTTTTTCTTTTAATGTTTCTTTCAAAGCCAAAGACTACCAACATTCTATGAAGAGACCGTAGTGACCAATTCTATTAATTACACTGCATTGATTCTAAATATATAAATCGAGTACATTAGACGACCAATCTAAAGCCTACGAACCATTATTACTTAACAATCAAAACCAAATGTCTACATTTGATGCATCAAAAAAGGTAAGCACCTAAAGTGATAAAAGAAAGTTGCTAACAAAAGGAAAGCTGAAAATAGATTACAACAAATGCAAACAGTTAACCTTTTAAATTTCAATCCTCTCCTACCTCTTCTACAAAATCTAAATAACATACACTATCTTCTCATGCAAAGATGACAGCTACTTTGTCATGCACCGATGACAACTATTCTGCCACTGAACAAAAGTATGTTATGAGTTCTTTCCGATCTGAAAGAGAACTCATTGCGTTGGTCTTAGCTAACAGTTATGCTACATATAAAACATGGTTCTATATTTTATCTAGCATTGCTTCGATAGATGGGGGAAAAAAAAACTACAGTAGTAGTATATAAAAAATCAAGATAAAGAACCATTCTAAGTGTGAAATCATGAAGGAGGAGAAACAGGCATCATTCGTTTAACAGAAGGCCAAGCATAAACATACAGTTTTTCGGTGTACGCATCAGCTTGCCGATAGATATCGACGGGAGAGACCATTAAAAAAAAGAGGTCGTACTACTCAGGTTGTTTACAGTTGTAATGCCTTTGTAATTTTCTGTTTATATCTAGAAGTCAAGTGCTAATAGGACTTAAGGTGGAGTGACTATTACGCTGTAGAGCTTTGAAGAATGAATTGAATATCAGGTGAAGAGTCCAACGAACTGCGGGATTCTCACAAAGCAATTTAGAGCCCAGTTGGCGAAACGTAACTGCTTCAAAAAATTCCAAGTCTCACGAATATAAAAACTTTAAAAATTTTACGTGTCACAGTTCTATGTGCTTGCTTCAGTTTTTTACATAGAAACATTTTTGTATGATACTTCCATGCAAAGAAAAGAATGCTTTTAACTTGTGACCTATTAGAAGTTTAATTTTCATAAGTGAGTTAGGTTTTTTATATTTTTTGAATGCTAATTTTGTAATTTTAAACTGTTTTTGAGGTGTTAATAGTTAAAATCAAGTCTTAATATAATGATACATTGATAAGGTAGAGTTTTAGAAGGTATAGAATTAATTTTCTACTCTTGCAAGATAAAGTAAAATTATGACAATAATACTTACAAATTTTTTAATAATAATTTATAATAAAGAGTTGTGATGCATTTGTGACTTTAATAAGTATTGCTAAACGAAAAACGATACCAAGACAAAGATGATGATGCGTCACAAAACTAAACCAAGATGACGTGTCTCATAATTAAAAGGGGTATATTTTTAAAAATGAAGTCATATCACTTTGTAAATTACTTTTGAAAGATTTTAATTTGTGAATTATTTATCTTTAATTTCATACATGATTTTTGTATTTTACACTTTTACTATTTATTTTGTTTTTAAAGTACTTTTGGGTGTTAGTATTGAAAAATCAATATAAATATAGAAAAGACGAGTCATTCTCTGGAATTTTCAACTTTTTAGTGAAGTTT
This sequence comes from Escallonia herrerae, assembly GCA_033070095.1. NCBI lineage: Eukaryota > Viridiplantae > Streptophyta > Magnoliopsida > Escalloniales > Escalloniaceae > Escallonia > Escallonia herrerae. Next base: position 20,677 of record JAVXUP010004148.1, on the reverse strand, counting down.
CAACTTACTTTGAATGTAGACTTTAATCTGAACTTCTTAAAATTGTTTCAATTAATTTGGACTTCTGATCCATTTATTATACATCGAGTTTAGACATCTTATTATCTTATTACTCTAGTATTTAAATCGCGTTGTACTCCGTACCTATCTTCCTTCTTCTCTCCTCTTTTAACACACTCTTTCTCACCCTGTCGATATCCTATGGTCAATGCATGCACTCGACTTATATGAAATATAACATACTAGTAACAACAATATGAAATTTCTGCTTTATCCATATGGTTAGGTACTTAGTTAGGATAAAAGACAAGTCATTCTCTGGAATTCTCAGCTTCTGGTGAAGTTTCAGATTACTTTGAATATAGACTTTAAATCCGACTTCTCACAATTGTTTCAATTAATCTGGACTTCTGATCTTTTTATTATACCTTGAGTTTAGACATCTTATTATCGTATTACTCTCGCTTTTAAGTCACGTTATACTCCATACTTAGTTTTCCTTCTTCTCTGCTCTTTTCACACACTTTTTCTCACCCTGTCGATATGTTTTGGTCAATGCACTCGACTTATATGAAATATAACATACTAGTAATAACAATTTGAAATTTCTGCTTTATCCATATGGCTAGTACTTAGGATATTTCAATGTTTATGTTGAAATCTTTCCTTTTATCACTGCACTATTTTTTTAGTAGCAAATATGGGCCCAAAGTCAGAAAAGAATAGCTTGAAATAGTCATCCTTAGATGTATCATGCATGTATGCTTGACATATCAGATATACAAACGAAAAGGAAATTAGCCCCAGGATATTTCAATGTTTATGTTGAAATCTTTCCTTTTATCACTGCACTATTTTTTTTAGTAGCAAATATGGGCCCAAAGTCAGAAAAGAATAGCTCGAAACAGTCATCCTTAGATGTATCATGCATGTATGCTTGACATATCAGATATACAAACGAAAAGGAAATTAGCCCTAACATTTATGTTAAAGGGAATTGAAGCAAGTGGGAGAAAGGTGACCTTTGGAGAATGCACTTCCAATTTTCTCATAATCTTGGTCAAAATTAGTTTGTTTGTGTAGCATCTATTAAATAACATGAATTATTTCATTAACATTTAGATAGAAAATTGAATTAGCATGGAACTACAATTTTTTTGGATTCAAAAGCAAAGTAATCTGTATTTCGCAAAATGTTAAACTGCATACCTCCAAAAAAAGAAGAGCAACAAAAGTAATATAGTTAATTTCACTAAGTACACTAACATGAAAATGAAATCGGAGGGAATGTTAAATTTTGTAAGTTTTACCCTCAGTTCGTAATTTTATGCACTAAGTCTAACATGTTATTGTCAGTATGTAATAAATTTTTTTCATAATTAAATTACAAGAGGGAATTGTAGATGATCGGAAGAAAAATGGAAAGGTATATGAGGTCTAAGACAACTTTTACTTTAATTTTGCAATATATACGCTATAGGTTGTACCAATGTGGTGGTGGTGGCATGGACACTCCATGGCTGTAATTATGGTAATGATGCTAGTAAGACGATGAAGGCAGATACGGTAGCGATCTGGTGGGTGATGGTGATGGAAAAGATGACAGTAACGATGCATCTAGCTATAACCAATCATTGTAGTAGTAATGATGTTAGTGGTGGTTGTGGTTGGTAGCGCAGTGACTTTTTAGCAACAATATGATGACAGTGTTGGTGGCCATAGTAACTCTAATGTGGTGGTAATGGTGGTGACTCGAGAGACAATGTCAGCAATGATGGCCGGTATTGTAAAGGAAATAGTAGGATTAAGGTGGTAGTAGTGTAGTAGCAAAATACTAATCATGATCAAAGTCCAAAATTGAAGCAAATAACCTAATTAAACAATGTGTAAATTCTATTCTCTAACTTGGAACTATTAACATTTTCACTATAAGAACTTTTCTCTCTACCATGTTTTTGTATTCATGTATAATAATCAAAAAGTACGCTGTGGTCTAAACTCAAATACGTACAGTAAAGTACTTCTAAAGATACAAGACAACGATTTTGATAAACAAGGAAATGTAGGAGGACAGGAATTACTAGCAATCAACATGCTGGCAAAACTTATGACACATTTTTTTTCCCGTCAATACTACTTTTAGATGATAGATTGGTAATTCTGAAATTCATGCTGAAAATGTTCTTTATTTCTTTAACAACTATTGTGAATGAGATTGTCAATTTAAGTAGCGCGTTAATTTATTAGATTAAAAATTCATAGACTTGAGTGTTATTTCTTTGTTTTTTTTGGAATTTCAGTTCTATTTCATCATGCTAAAGTATATGATTTGCAATAGAACCAAATTCTATACTATCTCGTGCATTTGCACGGGTATATTACCTAGTAAGTCCTAATATGTCAGTACATCGATTATGTAGAATTTTAGAAAGTGCATAATTAATTTTTTGCTCTTATAAATTTTAGTTAAATTATGCCGATAATACATGCGAATTTTTTAATAATAAATTATAATAAAGAGTCATGATGCAGTTGTGACTGTAATGAATAGAAGTGAAAAGCAATGTGATACCAAAATAAAGATGATGACATGTTGCAAAATTAAAAGGGGTAAGAAGGGGAAAGAACACTAAAAAAAGCCAAGGTGACGCCTCCACAACGAATAACGCTTCGTCTACTATATATTTTATATAATATGATATGATATGATGTTCACCCACCTAACAATGCATAAAGTATTACACTTTGCCCAACCATCTAATTGTATAACGTGCTGTGCTGTGTTGTGGTGAATTGAGAAAAAATTTAACAAAAAGGGCTTTTACGGAGAAAGGAGTTATTGACACGCACTTTTATAACCATAATTAACTGCAGGCATGAAGCAAAGTTCATCCACAATATTGTTAAAGTGATTGAGAATAGAGTAAATCGCACGATTTTGGACCTTCCTTTGAATCTAGTAGGGATGGATTCTCGAGCCAAAGACATTAATTCGTGGTTACAAAATGGATCACCTGATGTTGACATTATGGTATTATGTGGGATGGGTGGCATAGGAAAGACAACAATTGCCAGATATTTGTTCAATCTAAATCGTCGTGAATTTGATAGAAGTTGCTTTCTGGCAAGTATCAGGGAGAGATTTGAGAAACCTGATGGACCAATTAATTTGCAAAGACAACTTCTTGCAGACATTTCTCAAAGAAAAGATACCGAAATACTTAGTATTCATGATGGCATCAATAAAATCAAATTTGCATGCCTCGTAAAAGGGTTCTTCTTGTTTTTGACGTAGTCGATCAAGAAGAGCAACTAGAAGCGATACTCGGGATGCAAGATTGGTTTATCCAACGAGTAGAGTTATCATCACAACAAGGCATGTGAGGCTGCTTACTGCTCGTACACCGGAATATAAGATCCACAATGTCGACAAATTGGACAACAGCGACTCACTTGAGCTCTTCAGTAGGCATGCCTTTGGACAAGATCACCCTCCCGAGCAATTTGTGCAGCTCTCAGAAAAGGTAATGCGCCAATGCGAAGGACTTCCTCTAGCTCTAGAGGTTTTGGGGTCTTCTTTATATAGAAGAAGCACGGCTGTTTGGCAGAGTTCAGTAGCGAAATTGCAAGCTATTCCTAACCATCAGATCTTAAGAAAACTTAAAATTAGCTACGACTCCTTAGAAGATGAACATGACAGAAACTTATTCCTTGAGGTAACTTGTTTCTTTGTCGGAGAGGACATAGATCATATGGTTACGATACTAGATGAATGTGAAGTCCACACAATAGTTGGGGTTCAAAATCTCATGGACAGATGTCTCTTAAGAGTTGACAAATATAACAAGGTAATGATGAATGAAATGCTCCGGGATATGGGAAGAGAAGTAGTTCGCCAGGAATCACCCAATGACCCTGGAAGCCACAGTAGGCTGTGGCGTCATGAGGAATCATTTAGTATGCTGAAAGATAATTCTGTAAGTGATTGGATCTTTTGTTTATGCATTGGTTTTGGTGGTTTAGATTAGAAACGGTTGTTATTTATCCTCCTGCATTTTGTTCTACAGGGCACTGCGAAAATTGAAGGCCTTGCCCTTGACATGCATATGTTGAGGGAAGATAAGACAGTCTTTTTTAATAGCGCAAGACCTGGCCGTTTTGCCTTCTTCCCTTGGCCTGTTGCGAACAGTACTTCTAACAACTCCGATGAGACGGACTTGAAAACTGATGCGTTTTCAAATATGTGTAGACTTAGGCTGCTCCACATTAATTATTTGCATTTGACCGGAGGCTTCAAAGGATTTCCAAAGAAGATAAAATGGTTGCGTTGGCATGGATGTCCTCTGAAATCTATACCAAGTGACTTTCCTTTGGAAAGCCTGGTTGCCATTGACATGAGCTATAGCAACCTGAAAGCTGTTTGGTGTGGAAAGAAGGTATTACAATCAATTTTCTCTTATCTTTTTTCTCTTCATTCCTTTGGTGATAAACTAGGTGTGAATAAGAATTAGAGGTTCGTATTGGTGTGCCACGTTTCAAAATGTCGATTGCTGAAAAATGTTGCACACCGCTAGGGCATCAATTATAATACCAAACTTAACTTCTTTCTTATTATTGTCTTTCTTATAGTGGCTTGGATGTTTAAAAATCCTTGACCTGGGCAACTCTCATGGCCTTACTAGAACCCCTGACTTCTCAAAACTTCCCATACTCGAGCGACTGATTCTAAAGAAGTGTTCAAGTTTGATTGAGGTACATGAATCCATTGGGAATCTTGAGAATTCACTTCTTTACTTGAATCTAGAAGACTGCGCAAGTCTAAGTAAGCTTCCGAGAGAAATTGGTAAGCTAAAAGTTCTAAGTACACTGATCATTTCTGGTTGTTCGAATCTTGCGGAATTCCCAAGGGAGATGGAGAATATGCAAGCACTGCAAGTGTTTCATGCTAACAGGATCCCCATGGGCACAGTACCACCTACGACTGAGGTGGATACATCATGGCATGCCTTCGTACAGATGTGGACTTGGGTGTCAAAACCAAGAAAAACTCCGGAACTCTCGTGGGCATCTCTACCATGCTCTTAGTGAACTTAAGTCTTGTGGGTTGCAATCTGTTTGATGATGCTATTTCCAGCGAGTTGGGTAACTTGCTTTCACTACAAAACTTAGACCTGAGCAGGAATCCAATTAGCTGCGTGCCAACTTGGATCAAAGATCTGACTGGGCTCCAGAGACTTAATTTAGAATATTGCCTAGGGATCGAATCAGTTACGGGCATCCGTGGTCTTAAACACATAAACTTGTACAACTGCACGTCTTTACAAAAATATGAAGCACAGGCAGAATCCAGCAACATAGTAGAATGCAACAATCTGGTAGAAATGGCGCGTTGTTTCGAGTTGATTCCAATTGATGACACAAGTAAGCTTGAAAAGTATCAGTTGGACATGGAACCCATGAAGAACATTGAAATGATAATGTACCATAGCACAACAAAAACTACGAGAGGCCCCATTCAGGTCTCTCTCTCTCTCTCTCTCTCTCGCCTGCATACATAAATCTTTATGCTAAAGTGAAAATAATGTTTTCATTGTATAGGTAGTACGTGAACCTTGTGGAATGCAGAGCATCTTTTATCCAGGGGGCCAAGTTCCAGCCTCGTTCAGTAATAGAATTAAGGGCTCCTCACTATCTTTTACCGTGCCCTCAAGTCCTCATACAAGTACCGGAGGCTTTTATACGTGCCTTGTATGCTTCGTCTATTCAATGAAGGAACAAGATAACGAGCAATTCTATGCCGTAGTGAGTAATGAGACCAAGGATTTAAAATTGATCTATGGCCCAACTTGCTATGGATGTCCAAAACCGGATGAAAGATGAGCTGGGAAAGCTGTTGGATGCTCGGGAATGATAAGCTGGAAGCTGGCGATGAAATAACGATTTCTTTACTTTCCACAAAAGCTGTGGAGGTAAGGGAGATTGGCTTCCATCTTTTGCATCTAGACCAAGGGGAAGAAGCAGATGGTGCGGAGGAAAACCAGCCAGCATATCCTTCTCGGGATTCCTACCGTGAAAATTTTGTGGGACGTTCAGGGAGCACGCGTCTGTTTGGCCAGGGCACGTTTAGAGACACTGTGAAAGATTTGTTGAAGGGTGTCGGACTTACGTGGGATCCTTGTCAAGACGAATTCCAATTTTTCAGTCGTCCTGCAAGCCGCGCTCATTGGAGAAGTGCTGGGGACAAAAATGTTGACTTTGTTACCCGTATGTTATTCCATCGCTGATGTGGTTTTGGCCCATAAGTCACGACACTGCTATATCATGCAGTAAGGATCGAATTGGTTGTTGCTTGATTATCAAGAAGTTGATACACCTGTAGATTGCGGTTTTGCTTGTTGCAGATTCTTGGAGTTGCTTTCATTGTCGATTTCTGGAATACTTGTGTGTGGCGGTGTGGCCTTTATCAGTTGGCTGTAATTTCTTTTTGTTGCTGGTGTATTCTGCTTATCTCTTTATTTTTTGCTGAAACCTGTTTTGCTGGTGTATTCTGCTGAAATCTTTATCACTGGCTTTCATTATCGATTTCTGGAATACTTGATATTAATGCTTTGTGATATGGGTTGGATTGTCCCGTTTCACATGAACCCAACAAATCGGTCTGATGTCTATTAGAATGGACCGATGCTTAATATGTAGACCTAGCAAACGGGTATACCCGTCAGGTACGGATAAAATTCGGTCATGTACGGGTAAAAAAACAGGTCGGGTAGATTTTATCCGAATTTTTTCAAGTAAAATTTTCCTGAATCCGTACCCACAAGGTACATGTCTTTTTTTTTTTTTTCTTTTTGAGAAACATATATTAATACACTCTTTTTGGCTTTTGCTGGTTACTACTCAGTAGTCATAACTTACGAAATTTTTTTTCTTTTTGTTTCTTTTGCAGTTTCGCTTATTTTTGCCAACATATCCTGTCTTTGGTTGTAAAAAATTTTTTCAATTTTCAGTTTACCAAAAACTAAAAGTTATGACAAATAAAAGTTATAAAACTCATAATTACCTACTAAATTACTTACTACTATATACTAGTTACTACTTACTAGCATGTTAATTGTTATACCATAAGAACAACTGCAAACATCTAACCCCATTCCCCAATCCCTACCCACAATCCAGAATAAAAATAGGTAAACTTTAAACAACAATTACATCATCACATGCATAAATTCATTGAAATTATAGTCTTCAATTCCATCAAGGTCAGTTAAAACTCCAAGTCTTCAAATCTCCGTTAAGTTTCTTACATCCGATGAACCATCCATGTTCACATTGATAGGCAAACGTACCACAAAGTCACTATCCTCCGGCTCATCACCTACATTTAAGCAAATATGATTAAATTAAATCCCAAAACATATAAATAAACTTCATATTAAACTAAATCCCAAAACATATAAAACACACAACCTCAACATTCTCAGCGGGTGGATTCTTGTTTACAGATTCAATAGATTCTACAATAGCCCGTAACAACGAACAAATAAAAAGGCGAGAACAAGTCAACAATACATAATTTACAGCAAAAAAATTTAAGATGGACTGATTCACTACCCAAATCGAAATCCAACACAATAAATAATTTCAGATTTTCAATAGTCCAACAGCAATACATATAACATCAAAATGCAAAAAAGTTCACATCCAACAATAATAACATCCACCACAATACTTTTCAAATCCACCACAACACATATACATCCAGATTTTCAGTAGTCAAGAATGCATTATATATTTATACATAATCATCCACCAATTAATTATGATTTATATTTTACAACAAAAATATTCAACAATTCAAGACATCAAGTCATCAACTCATCAAGTAAAATTTCAATAATTTTGATTTTTGAGAGAGAATAAGTGACTGACTAACCTTTCACGTGGAGTTTCGTGTCGTACGGCGTGAACATCGGCAGTGGACTGGCGGATGTAAGCTTCTCGGAAGCTGTTGGAGCTGAAGAAAAAAGAATGAGGCCGTGAGGGGGCTGACTCGGTTGACGAAGTAAACAGGTGAGAGGGGCTGACTCGACTCCTAAGTCTTGACTCTTGATGCTGCTACGGTGGCCAAAATATTGGTGGCAACGAGCGGCCTTGCATGAAGCTGAAAGGGCTGAGCTGACGGGGGAGTGACGGCCTTTGATCTGAGGGGGCTGAGTGACAGGGTGAGTCACGAACTAACGATCTGGTTGCCGGCGTCTCTGTGAGATGGGTTGGCCGCTAGCAGCAGATCTGTTGTGGTGGCGTAAGACTGTGAGAGGGAGAGAAATGTGAAACTCAGAAGAAAATGCAGGGTAATCGACTTAGGGCACAAAGTTTTCTCTATATATACTTCAAAAAAAGGGGTAACCCAAAAATCGACCCGGACCGAGACCGGGTATGGATCGGCCTGCAGGTACAGGCAGATTTTTGCCAGGTTTATTAGTATGCCCTTGTTGAGGAATGAGTATCTATCTTGGCAGCAATTCAGGTAGTTATGCAACTTTTGCATCAAAATAGTAGCTTTTTGTTATTTTCCTTCTTGTGGTCTATCATGTTGAGTGTACACTACATGCTCGACAATTTTCCAAAATGATCTCCCTTTCTTATTCTTATTAATGATGTTTTTCGTTCTAGCCGAAAAGCATAGAAGATTCTCACTAAGGGTAGCATCCGACAATTGTATGTTTCTTTTTCTTTTCAATTCCCTTACTTCATTGACCTAAGAAATTGTTTAGATACTTCTTAGTCATCAGCCGATTGGGGAATTGTTGACTTTTCTTGTTCAGGAATCAAGACTTTCAAAAACGGTCGCAAGCTCAATTTTCCTACAAATATATGACGTGATTACAATGCTAGAAGTAGCTTCCTTAATTGGATTGATGTTATCTCCTTCACAGCCGCTTTTAAATTAGAACTTATGATGCCATATTGGGGTCTTTTTCTATTGTTCTTTAAGTGTTACAACGTGAAGCTATGTGCCATATCCTACGTATGTAACAGTTAACTATAAATAAAAGCACTTAATCCAGATTATCCATACGATATCTAGAAACCATATGAAATAAAGTGTTGCACAAGAGACATGCCCAAAAAGCTATCAATCTACCAACATTATATCCTATTGTCACTGCTCAAAAGAGAGCTGCTATGCTAACAGAGAGAAGACAAAATTAATAATCTTGATGATAGAGAGGGAAAGAGGAAAAAAGGGGAAATGTGGACGTTTGAGCTTATGTCATAACTAAACCAAGTACAAACAAAGATGATACTAAAGTGGTAGCAGAGTTGGCACGAAGATAACATGCATGTTATATATTGGAATAAGGTTTTCTACGTGGAGGAAAGTCATAGCTACTCCTATTATTGCCGACCGGAATCCATTGCGCTTGTTCAACTGGTTTCACTAAATTAATCAAAAACTGATGTTGTGACCAATAAATTCACAAATTGACTCTAATGGTATTTATAAATAAAAAAAAAAGATAGAGTGAGAGACAGCCTCTCTGGTTACATCTGAAGAACCTACACCATGCAATGGCAGGATACCCGTGATTAACTCTAAAGAAACGAGAAAGAGGAACTCTATAAAGGACCTTATGAAATGGTGTTGGTAGCTGAAAGTTTCAAAACCATGTAAACAAGTTGGGTGAAAAGGAATAAAGAATATCAAAGGGCATAAATCCTTTTGATTACTCGCAAAGATTCACAAATTGTTAGGTACTTTAGGTCCCAATATTAGTGTTTCGACATCATTACATGTATAAAATTTCATAATAAAGATAAATATTTCGAAATAGTTTGTACTTTCAATACTAACTATATAACAATATTATGTCAAGTGAACTAACAAATAGTCGGGAATTGAAGTTACATTTAACCTAACCATGGAAACATGATTTTGTTACAATTGAAAGACCATCACGGATCCGGACTTCGGCTTGTTGCAAAACTAAGGAAAAGGACAACAAGGAAGTTCCGAAAATGACCTGCGAGAATGTGTTTTTAGCTGAAAGTTCTTGTTACCATGTGGAGTTATATCTCATAAACTGGTGGTTTAAAAAAAAGGTAGGAAAGAAAAAGGACTACACCGTCTGAAAGTGTACTTGTCCTTTTAACCATAAAGTGGAGATTCACAATATCATCTATTTACAAATTTCTCATTTAGAACTTATATTTGCCTTTGTATATGCATATATGGTTGCAACTTAATGGTCAGAGATGCCAACCTTACAATTTGGATTCTCTTTGAACTAACATGATGTTACCTTGCCTTCTTGTAGATTAGGGCCGCATACATGAACCTCATACACTTGTAACTAGCTATTACTTATGGCTCATGAAAAGTTGCAGTTTCTTGTGTAGACACTAAGGTTCGTGAAGAGTTGATGATAGCGATGTTTTGTAGCCTCGATTTATACTGAAAATAGAGCTTATGAAGACAAGCAATGTCATGGTAACCTCTCCTTTTGAATCTTTAAGAATTGGATATTTTAGTTTGCATAATGTTACATTTGCAAAAGATAGGTAGGCTTTCGGTTATTCCGTCCTTTTGCTTAAAAAGAATATAATTTTCTTGTTTTCAGGTGAAATCTAACCCATTTGCAATAAAACAGGCATGCAAGAGAAACTTTGAGATGCAGTGGCTAGGTCAAGGCCTTGGAAAGAATTAAGCTTACATGAATCAAGCTTTGTATGATACGAAGGCACGAGAGGATTGAGCTGTAGTTAAGAGACTTAGTTGTGCTATTCTTATCTATTAGTGGTTGTGCACTTGAAGCCAGTGGCTGCTCTTAATTTGCAAAGGATTTTGTAGTTATGACTCTGAGATAGGTGACTGTAGGATGACCCGAACAGCAGGTTATGTGGTTTGCTGGATGATACAGGAGATGACCACGTTATGTGTTTGGTTGGAGGAGCTTCTATCTGACCCAACTCGAGCACTAGGAGTTGAGAGAAGAGCTCAAAGAAATCATAATGTAAATGATGCATAAAAGTCATGGGCAATCATGAAGTAAGAATGTAAAAGCTGTTCAATTGCAATTCTAATGATGTACAAACATGTTACTCAGCATTTGAGGTTAATAATATTAGGCAGAATACACGCGTAAACTCTTTAAAAGTCCTTGGAGATGGGATTCTTAAATGTTAGTATCGCTTCAGCAGATGCGGTAGAAACATTGGTCTGTAGTGGAGAAGAATAATTACGAGAACTGCAACATAAAAGGATAAGGCAAAAATATCTAGACAAAAAGATTTAACGTGGTTCGGCTATAAGGTGCCTACCTCTACCTCTACGAGGCATGCAAAATTTTTTGTACTATGAGAATATCGAGATAGGTACAAGACAACACTCAAGAGTTTAATCCCAAAAAACTGAGACCCTTATCCGACTGGATACCTCTTGTACACCCCACTTAATATTATCTCTCCATGAAGAAGGAGATTATTCAAGCTTTCCCTTGCTCACTAACATTTGACTAACATTTGAGATGATCTTGGCATGATGAAAAACCTTATTTGTAGTTACCTTCTAATTGCATATGTGTGTTAAGTGTGCCACCAAATCTATAGTAATTTTGACTCCAAAAGTCCATAGTCATTTTTGCTATAGTGTTGTTGGTTGGTTTCTCATACCAACAACAATGTGGTATCAACAATTCAATAATTATAAATGTTGAATGTTATTCTTTTGATGGCTAATGGTTGTGACAAAGAAGTCACAACACAACAATCTCCACCTTGACTTTCTATCACAATATGTAAAGATAACAGAAGATGATAACCTTTATATTGACATCTGTAACGATGTGCATCCCCATGCCCTGGGATGATCAGTTGATCTTAGCAAAGATTGATCAAGTCCAAGGAATGCCTGGACTTGCTTGTTGTCACCGGCTTCATCAGCATGTCGGCTGTGTTCTCGTTAGGGTAGACCTTGGACCAATTTTTTCTCCTGAAGTTATCCACTCCCTGATTCAATGATATCGCACACCAATATGTTTGGTCCTTGCATGGTATACTTGGTTCTTTGCCAAGTGAATTACGCTCTGACTGTCGCAATGCAGAAGAATACCACCTTGCTGAAAACCAAGCTCTTCAACCAAACCTTTCAACCACAAAGCTTCTTCAGATGCCTCTGTCACTGCCATGTACTCTGATTTTGTCGTAGATAATTCTGATGTAGACTGTAAAACTAACCTCCGACAAATGGGTCCACTACAGAATGTGAACACGTATTAGTTAAATCCAAATTGAAGCCACTCTCCAAAACAAATCAAAAAGTTCTTACAACTTTTTTTTGTTGATAAAAGATGAGGATAGCATTAAATAACGCCATAACAGCGGATTACAAAAGGAAGTCTCCATGAGATATCATGGTCATAGTAAAACAAACGAAAAAGCAGTAAAATAGAGTACAACACCATCACAAAAATCAAAAGAGTGTTGTCTTAGTGCAGATGGCATAGATCCGATTACAACAAAGAGTTGTGTAGCCAATCTTAGTGTACGTCAATCCTGGCTTGACAGGCAAAGGTTGCTAAAGATCTAGCCTCTTTGAGCTGCATCGGTGATGCCCTGGTTATACTATAATAGTGGAAGTCAGTAACAACATAGCAAAAGTCGTACAAAAGAGTGCCCAATGTAGTTATAATAGCTTCAGCATCCGATATCTGTGAAAGGAGGAATGAAGAGTCAGTGAAAACGGTGATATGCATTAAACTATGTGACTGAGCCCACTTTGTTGTAAGTAATAGTCCTTTAGCAAGAGCAGAATGACGGTCTGAAGCTCGTGCCGATATGGCTGCCATCCCACGTCTGGTGTTATTGTTATTGAGGCAGGAGATGCCAAGACCTAATTTCATAAGAGACTGATTTTATGAGAGTGCCATGAACAAACGGATATGGCTAGAGGAAGGATTTCTACTGAAGTGGGTATTATGTTCGACCACTAACGGAAGGGTGGGTTGATCTTTTAAACTGACCAGAGTTTGGGTGTTGAGGTGAAGATATTTACGGGAGGAGGAGAGGATTAGGGAGGTAAGGTTATAGATTTCACGAATTGTATTTGAAGGGTTGAGAGAGAGAGAAAAAACACAATGGTTCCTAGCTAACCAAATACACCAAATCGTAGTAGCTATATCACTACAAGAAAATAGGGTTTTAGCGACGGGATAATCCGTCGCTAAAAGCTAAAAATCCGTCGCTAAAATAATTAGCGACGGATTACCGTCGCTAAATATCCCTCGTATAAAAGCCCGTCACTAATAGTTTAGCGACGGAATTTTTAAATCCGTCGCTAAATATGTCATTTTTACCGACGGATTTATTTTTAATTAGCGACGGATATTCCGTCGCGAATTATATTTTTTAGCGACGGATTTATATTTTCGAGACGGAATATTCCGTCGCTAAAAAACTTATTTAGCGACGGAATATTCCGTCGCTAAATAACTGATTGTAGGAATACTTTAGCGACGGAATTAATCCGTCGCCAAAAGTCAATTTTTTTTTTGAAATTTTTTTTTATTTTTCAATTACCCAGACCTGTAATACAATTTTCAAATCTCAACAACAACGCGCAATAATCAATACAGAAAGAAATATATATAATCAATTATAAAAAATATTTATAATAAAAAAATTCATATATGTACAAGCCGGGAACCGGATATAGCCGGTTAGGAGAGGGGAGAAGAGTACAAGCCGGGCACGGGGGGGGAAGCTAGGAACGGGCACGGGAAGGGGCTCATCAGGGGTTCCCGAGTCCCGGATCTGGATCCTGCTGATCCGGGGCCGGGGCGGCCTGTCCAACAGTGCCCTGCTCCCTGATCATCCGGCACACCACTGTAGCAATGCGCTGGATCTCCTCGTCGTCCAACTGAGGCCGAGGAGCCGGTGTCTGTGGAGGGGCAGCAGGGGGTGAGGACGCTCCTATCACGGCACGAGCAGTCGTGCTAGGCAGGCCGCGTATGCGGCCTTTCGGCCGATTCACGACCTCCGGCGTATCCAGCCATCGCTTCAACCCCCCAGTACTCGCAGCCGTACTAGTGGACGCTGATGGCTGTCCGGACTGCTGCTCGGACCCCCTTAGCTGTTCATACGAGGCCTGCAAAAATAGTGGTTTAACGATATGTTAGGGCATTAATTAACGAAACAGACATTGAGGATAGAAAGAAAAAACATTAACTTAAATAAATTGACTCACATCGATCCGCCGGGCAATATCTGAAATATAGTCGCCCGCCCGGTGCGTCTCGTCCTTGTCCTTCTTCCGCACGTGCGTCTGATTATACGTCAGAGCTATGACCTCATCCTCCTCCAGATCCGGGTGCTCGACCGCGTTCATGTGTCGGACGATGTCGTGTGGCACCGACCCCCCCGTGTGCGTCGGATCTCTGTTCTGTCTGTTCTCAGTCCCGCTCTTACTCTTGGCGTCCCAACCTGGATCCGCAGCCCACCGATCTATCATCTCCCCCCATACACGGTGAGATATCCAATGTGGGGGATATCTCGCCATGTCCGTCATCGGGGCACCCGCGGGCAGCGCCTTCTTCGCCCGGTCCCGTGCATCGTGGAGCCATCGGCGGTAATTCTTGCCGATGTAGGCAAAGAAAGCCTGCTGCCCCAGTACCTGCTGCTGAGGCGTGTCAAACGTGAACCCCTCCTGTAAGGCATTCAATAACACAAATTAACAACATAAAACAAACTGTAATTTAACATTTACTAACGCTGAAAAAAATACTTCACCGTACCAGCCACTCCTCCCATAGGGCCTCCCTCGCAGCGGCATCCCAGTCCTTCCAGTACAGGCGTGGCTCGAAGAATCGGCCCTTCACAAGAACGCCGATCTTCGTCCTCGCCATATTCTCCAGGATCCTGCCAAAGAAGTAATTAAATTAATTAATACAGTTCAAATATAAATTAACACCCCAAAATTTTAAAATAAGGCATGAGGTGATATTTTTAGTACTTACAGGCCCTCCTGCGTGAGCGTAACTCTCTGTTTACGCTGGGGGTCGATGCGTACCCCGCGTGTCGGACCACGGCCTCGTCGAGATCCTACAAAACACAGACATTAATACAGTTCAAATATAAGGCTAGCGAAAATGTACGAAACACCGTTATCAACTATACCTGAGGTAGAACCCACGGAAGATGGAGAATGCACGCGCGTGTGGGATGAATCTGCGTCGGGCTGGGGCGACGGCTCGAGCTGGGGCTGGGGCGACGGCTGGGGCTGGGGACGACGATGGCTGGGGCTGGGGCGGGTGACGCGACGGCTGGGGCTGGGCCCCCGATGGCTGTCCGCGATCACTCTGTGCCTCGTCATCAGTAGGCAATGACGAGGTGGGACTAACCGGGGAGGAAGCAGCTCGGCGTCCAGCCCGGCCACGAATAGCCCGTATCCTATCCATATCTGACTTCATATAGATTATATACAAAGACATTAACACGTGAAAAACAATAATTTAGGCATAAATCATCATCGGCACTATATATATATATATATATATATATATATATATATATATATATATATATATATATATATGAACGGATGTGCAAAAACACATCAATAAACACCAAGTTCTAAAATGTTACTACATTTTTCCCGTGATGTTACAACATTACAAGTCAATCATTTTCAGTTTGCGAATCATCTTCATCACTTTCCTCGTCGCCCTCTTCTTCGTGGGACTCGTCGTCCTCTTCATCTTCTAATTCATCCTCTTCATCAGTAGACTCGGTCACATCATCTCCAACACTTTCAACATCTTCCGCGTCATCATCTACGACTTCTTCTCCCACAAGAAGTGTTGTTGGAAGAGGAAGATCGTCCTCCTCGTTGTTGACCTCAACAGGGAACAAGACACGTGGTTGGTCGGCTTGAAAGGAGTCTAGCTCACTGTCATATGTCACGGGCAATTTCTTGGACTTGATAGTTGTATACCAATGAGATTTGGGATTGGCGACGTCCTCCGCGTAAAAGACTTGTACAGCTTGACTAGCAAACACAAAGGGCTCGTCTGATGCAAGTCTTGACTTGACATTGACATCTACAATCCCTTGAGAGCTAACACGGATTCCTCTACTGCATGTGACATCGAACCACGTACACTTGAACATTACCAGGCGGTTTTGGGAACCCAGATATGTTAGCTCAACAATCTCATCTAGCTCTCCGTAAAAATCCATGCAATTCTCGGCATAACAGTCGCCGTTGACCAAGACTCCACTGTTTTGGGTTTGTTTTGTTCGGTCATCATCTTTTACGTTAAACCTAAACCCGTTGATGATATAGCCTCCGTAACAGGATGTTTGTTTGTTAGGGCCTTCGGCTAGTAATTTCAAGCATGAGGCCACTGGTCTATCCATTGACTGAACCTATTGTAGATGACGGTAAAAATTAAGGATAAATCAGTATACTAATTGGCCACAGAACTGTATATAACACATAATATAATTTCGTTAAATAATCTTACACGGATTTTGAACCACTGTACAAATTGTGATTTCTGATGAGATTCAAGTCCAGCGGGATCAGTGATTAAAGATTCCGCATCGAACTCACTGCAAACCAATATGCATTTAACTCGCTTAACACACACTTTCAATTATGTACAACAATGTAAGTGAATTAAGACTTTAACTTACTCAACGAATGCCGAAACTTCATCGCAATTTAGAAGGGCATATATTGTTGCAGCACTGTACTCTTCATCTGTTAGCCATCGAGTATACGTTCGGCCGAACGGACTACTTGACTGCTTGAATATTGACAATTGCCCTTCCAAATTTGTGCTTGCTCCGGGATCATTTCGGCCTAGTTGATTTAACCTTGTATCAACATTAGGCCCGAAATATTGACTACAAAAGTTTACAAGTTCTTCCATTACGTAAGCCTCCGCAATTGAGCCTTCAACCCGAGCCTTATTACGGACTTTTTTCTTTAAATGGAACATGAACCTAGAAGTTTAGCGAATCGAGTTAGGTGGAATATCAATGATAACAGATGTCGCATTAAGTGTAAACGAACAACTATAACAATTTAAAGATTACCTCTCGAAGGGATACATCCACCGATATTGCACGGGTCCACCCATCTTAGCTTCATATGCCAAGTGAACAGGCAGATGCTCCATTGAATCAAAGAACGAAGGTGGGAAGATTTTCTCCAGCTTGCAAATCGTCACCACAATGTTCTTCTCAAGCACTTCCATGTTACTCACCCGGATCGTAGAAGAGCATATATCTCGAAAGAAATGAGATAATTCAGTCAAAGTCTCGCAAACAACCCGTGGCAACAGTCCCCGGAAGGCAATAGGAATGAATCTCTCCATGAATACGTGGCAGTCGTGACTCTTCATCCCTTGGAACTTGCATTCCGATACATTGCAACAACGAGATATGTTGGACGCAAACCCATCCGGAAGCTTCAAATTCTTAACCCACTGACAGACCTTCTCC
The DNA here is from genome assembly GCA_033070095.1 of Escallonia herrerae. Lineage (NCBI taxonomy): Eukaryota > Viridiplantae > Streptophyta > Magnoliopsida > Escalloniales > Escalloniaceae > Escallonia > Escallonia herrerae. The sequence goes on along the minus strand of JAVXUP010004148.1, from coordinate 3,169 downwards.
ACTTGTTTCTTGTCTAGACAGTAAGGTGCTTTCGGAAGTATGGTCCTCCCACTGACTGTCCGAGGATGCAATTCACGGCGTACACCCAACTGTTGTAGATCCCTTCTCGCTTTAAGGTGATCTTTCGATTTGCCCTTGACATTCATCACTGTGTTGAACACATTATCAAAAACGTTCTTCTCAATATGCATCACATCCATGTTGTTTCGGATAACGAGCGTCCTCCAGTAGGCTAACTCCCAGAAGATACAAAATTTTCTCCAGTTGTGCTCTTTCCCGAACCCTGCAATCTTCCGATCCGGCACACCCTTACCGTGTGGTATGTCAGTATCAAGTGCCTCCAGGTGTGAGAGTACTTCTTCACCAGATGGGTAGTCCAGTGTGACAACCTCACGCTCGATTGTCCCGTCAAATTTATCCTTCTGCCTACGAAACTGATGGCCCGGTGGCAAAAGCTTACGGTGACATCCGAACCACGAGGCCTTTCCGCCGTGCTTTAACGTATGACCGGGGTTCACGCCCATACAAGCAGGGCATGCTAGCTTCCCATGTGTGCTCCAGCCACACGTCATTCCCAATGCGGGAAAATCATGTATAGTCCACATCAAAGCAGCCCTCATCTGAAAATTTTGTTTAAGGGATGCATCATATGTTTCGACTCCATGATTCCATAATTGTTTTAACTCATCAATCAACGGCCTTAAATACACATCTATGTCCTTACCGGGACTCTTCGGCCCCGGAATAAGCAACGACAAGAACATATACGGCTTCTTCATGCACATGCCTGGTGGAAGGTTGTAAGGGACAATAATAACAGGCCAACAGGAGTAAGGCGTGGTAGACTGACCGAAAGGGTTGAACCCATCGGTTGCCAGACCAAGTCTAACATTCCGAACTTCCTGAGCAAAGACTGGATGCCTGCGGTCAAACTCCTTCCACGCCTCTCCATCAGCTGGGTGTGTCAGCACATCGGCATCGTTGCTGCGAGTCTCACGGTGAGCCCTCATATGTTCAGCTGTACTGGAGGAGTAGTACATTCTCTGAAGCCGTGGTGTGACCGGAAAATATCGCAATATCTTCCATGCAATGTTTTTCTTCTTCCCTTTGTCCGGTTTGTACCTCGAATGATCACATACTGGACATAATGACAAATCCTTATTCTCTTTCCAGAATAATACACAATCGTTATTGCACGCATCTATCCGGTCATAGCTCAACCCAAGTTTCCTCATCATCTTCTTCGCGTCATAGTACGACGGCGGTAGCTTTTCACTTTCGGGCAGTATTTCTTTGATGAAGGTAACAAACTCGTTAAAACCTTTCTCACTCAGCCCGTGGTCTGATTTCAACTGTAATAACCTACTAACCGCAGACAGCCGTGTGTGTTTCGGAGCTCCATCCCACAGCGGCTCTTCCGCAGCTCTCAACAACTCATAAAACTGATGAGCCCCCTCGTTCGGCGGTTGTGGACTGTCGTTACCCCAGTCAACATTAGCATGCCCAGCATCCATAATCATATCTCGGAAATCATATCGTGCCTCCTCCCTAACTTCAGTTTGACTAGCCAGGTTGGACGACAATACTATCGTTTCCCCGTGCTGCGTCCACCTTGTGTATCCACCCATAAAACCGTACCGACGAAGATGCCATTTTACTTCAATTCTTTTTCTCCAGTGCAACAACTCACATCTACCGCACGGACACCTTATCTTATCAAGGTCAACATGTGCAGGATGCGCATAAGCGAAGTCGAGAAATTCGTCAACGCGACACTCAAAATCTTCAGCATTCTTCCTTTTCATCCAACTTCGATCGACTGACATGACGACTGAATTATCGTACTGTATACCACCTTCAATAATGACCAGTGATTAGGCATTGCCGATGTAAATATCAATGCATGAATGTTACAACATGTCTACATATTTCCCCTCCACTCTTGAACAGGTAGTGGTCCTATCCCATTCAGAAAAGCACATGTTTATAAAACAGTGAATAACTCATGCTTAGTCCGATGTCTGTGGAAAATTCGGCAGCACCTCCCCGCATTTCTCCAAGTACACCACATCGATTAGGTGTTCTAACATTCATCTAACCTTGCTCAGGAAGGTTTGACGGATGTTAGAACACCAGATCTGTATGCACCCGGAGAAACACACGAGAACGTGTACCAAATATCCACGACATAGAACATAAAGCATGAGTCAAAACACTGTTTTATAAACAATTAGCTTTTCCAAACTGTCCAAACTGGACATCCAAAGGCTCATTACAAGGCATTACTTTGTAATGAGTACCTTTGAACGGGAACTAAGGGTTTCTATGCATGCATGTGTTCAGAAATTGATAAGATATGCAAGAATCTTTCCGAAATATCAAAACTACAGAATGATCGTTGCATATGTTACCAATTCCACATTAAATAGAATTCGTTGGCAACGAGTTGAACCATCTCGTTGCCAATGGACTTCTCAAAACAACAATTAATATAAAGAAGGCAGGGTTTGTAAACAACGAGTAATTGAACCATCTCTGGGCAACATGGAGTAATTATGGGATGTACAAGGGCTAATTAGGGCTAACTGGGTTATTAGGGTTAATTACGATTATTAATTATAGCTGATTAGGGTTGATTAGGACTAATTAGGGTTATTTAGTCCTAATTAGGGTTTAATTGTGCCGAGTAGTGATGATTAGTCCTAATTAGGGCTAATTGGGCTTAATTGGGTTATGTTAGGGCTAATTAATGTTAATGAGGGATAGTTTCGGATAATTATAGCTAATTAGGGTTGATTAGGACTAATTAGAGTTATGTAGTCCTAATTAGGGTTTAATTGTGCCGAGTAGTGCTGATTAGTCCTAATTAGGGCTAATTAGGCTTAATTGGGTTATGTTAGGGCTAATTAATGTTAATGAGGGCTAGTTTCGGATAATTATAGCTAATTAGGGTTGATTAGGACTAATTAGGGTTATTTAGTCCTAATTAGGGTTTTGATGGTGCCGAGTAGTGTTGATTAGTCCTAACTAGCGCTAATTAGGCGTAATTGGGTTATGTTAGTGCAAATTATGACTAATTAGGCTAACTACAATCAATATGCGCATAATTGGGTTCATTTGGGCTAATTTGAATTTCATCAGGTTCTTAGGGTTAATTAAAACTAATTAA
>JAVXUP010004147.1:0-40273 GCA_033070095.1 Escallonia herrerae | reverse complement strand
TGATGGCGCTCAGCCCATGCCGCAGGGAGGGGTCCTCGTGCTGGAGCACTACGAGCGGAGCCCCCATGATGCCGCACACTGCTGGAGAGTGGGTCGGGGGGATCTTCCATGCCCATGGGGGGGGGGGGGGGCGCACGGCGTGGTGAACGGGTGTTATGCCCGGAGGCTTGTAACAGGGTCGTGGTGCATGGGCATGGCGACGAACGTCGCGGAGACAATACTTGGTGATGTTGTCGTGGCAATTGAGCGCGGTCGGTGACGAGCATCAAGTGACCATTGGCATTGAGCGCGCGTTGCAGAGAGCGCGATGAGTTAAGACGGGCGACATGGGTCGAGGAAACGGCACGCTGGCGACGGGGCCTGTCTCGGAGTTGTCATGTGAGTGCGTGCGACGAAGGTCGTAGGGGTGGCGCGTGGGCGCGCACGGCGGTCATGGCGGCGACGGCGCGTGGTCGACAAACTGTGGCGAGGCGCCGGCGGACGGGAGCGTAAAGTAAAGGAAAAAAGAAAGAAAAAGAAAAGAAAGAAAAGAAAAAGAAAAGAAAAAAAAGAAAAAGAAAAGAAAATTGCCCACCCCTATATAAGGAGAGGAGGGGGAGGGGGCGGAGGCACCGCCATTTGTGCCCACAAAAGTCAGAGAGAAAAAGAGAGAGAGAGAGAGAGAAAAAGGGATGGTGAGAGAAGAGGCGGAAGGGGGCGAGGGGTCGTCGGGGCCAGGGGGTCGGCCGAGAGGAGAGGTCGGTGGCTCTGCGAGGGGAGGGGGTCGGCCAGCCAGGGGGTCGGGCACGGGGGGTCGGCCAAGGGGGGTCGGCCGGGGGGTCGGCCAGGGGGGTCGGCCGCACAAGGGGGGTCGGCCCGAGGGGGGTCGGCCAGCCACGGGGGGTCGGCCGTCATGGGGGGTCGGCCAGTCATGGGGGGTCGGTCACGCAGGGTGTCCGACAGGCCCAAGTCCCAACCTCACAGCCCGGAGCTACGCCAGCAGCAAAGAAAGTTCGGCAGAAGATGTGGGCGAAGCCGCGAGGGGCCGCGGCGGGTACATCGCGACCGCCGCGGGGTATGATGACTGTACCTGTGCCGGCGCCGCCAGTCGATGAGGCCATACCATCAGTGGGTGTCGAGGCGGCAGTGCCATTGACCTTTGATGATGGCGGTAGGAGGTCCTACGATCCGGAGCCGGATAAGACAAACACATTGCTGGGGGTGAGGGGAGTAGTACCGTGTGTACCGGACCGTGAGCTGTGGAGGGAGTTGGCTATTCGTGTGGCAGACGGAGCGTTCAGGACACCGTGGGGTGGTCCGTCGATGGGAGAGGAGCCTCGGCTGTCGTCACCCTACCTTCGCGCGCCGAGCTGGCGGAGGCGCCTGTGATGTCGCCGAGGTATGTACCGGCATTGTTGATTGGGAGAGAGGACATACCTTGGTCGCCGGTGATGTTCAAGGGCCATAGTGCGATGCCGGTAGGGTGGGACTTTTGGTGTGAGCATATGGTGGAGACACCGGAGAGGGCGCAGGTGTTGCAGGCACTGGGACTGTTACCGGCGATCAATATCACGGCGAGGGGGCTGGAGTTATATAGGGATACGCCAGGGATGACCCGATTGCTGGCAAGATGGAGCACGCAGTCGCATACGTTCGTGACCGAGTTCGGGGAGATCGGGCCGACGTTACTCGATGTGTTGATGCTGACAGGGCTGCCGATACACGGGGAGGTGGATGCACGGGTGACCCGGCTGAGCGGGGAGGAGCGGTTGTTGCAGACGCAGCTACTAGACATCCTGGCGGAGACGAAGAAGCACCGGAAGGGGACGTACGGTGGGTGGCTGCGCCAGTTCTATGGTACGCCGCAGGCGAGGACAGGCCAGAGGTTGGGCAATGCTGCCCAGTTCGTGATGGGGCCGTATCATGGCAGCGATCGGTACGAGTTGGTGGCGTTTTTGGCTATGTTCTTGTCGAGGTAAATTTTTGTACTGTCATGTGATTATGCGTGAATATATCGTATGTCCTGCTTGCCATGTAAAACGTCAAACTGACATATGTTGCCGGTCGTTGCTTGCAGGTTTGTGTTTGAGGGGACACCTGAGGATGGCATTTCCCCGAGGGTGTTTCCCTTGGCCATTCGGATGGCGCAGGGAAGGCGGGTCGGCTTGGCTCCGGTGTATTTGGGCACGTTATACTCGCGGCTAGATCAGTTCGTGAATGACGTGAAGCGGTCGTATGGTCGGTATCAGGTGGCGACGTACGTGGACTGGATGTTCTTGCAGAGGTACCTGTACGAGTGCTTTCCAGGGTACCGGCCCGATGGATACCCACTCGCACATCCGTCACCGACGATGGGGACAGTGACCCGTCCAGGCAGGTCACGGCAGCGTTGTGGTGCAGCGGGTCTCGGGCGTTTGCTTGGGCAGGCATCAGGAGGCCGGGGTGTCCGTTGGCACAGATTCTAGACAAACGGGAGGAATGCGAGCGACGGCCCTATATGGAGATGCATGCGTCATATGGTACGCCGCCATGGCTGCACGTGCAGGAGGTGACGACAGATCTGAGCAGGAGAGGCGAGTTAGCGCCAGGACAGCTGGCGCTATTGGTTGCGTATTTTCCCGGCTGGCTCCCGGTGTTGACAGATGATGGCGGGAAGCCCGCCGAGTGCTGCTATTATGTGGCGAGGTATTGCCCGGACCGTCTGTCGTTGGCATTCGGGTATGACCTAGAGCCCCCATGCGGTTATGACAGCCCTTGGAGTGTGGCGACGGCTTTTGGGTATACACGATATGACAGAGCCCGCGAGTGGCCGGCACCGACGACAGAGTGGAGGCAGCCAGGGACAGAGGTGGCAGGGGCGGTGACAGCGGATTATGCGCATTGGTGGGAGCGGCTGCGAGGGAGTTGGGCCGGATGGCTGGCACAGCCGTCAGGCACACGTCGACAGGTAGATGTGTTCGCATGCGACCGAGCCCTGAGTCTGATATCGGCCACAGTCGCGAGGCAGTGCGGGATGCTGTCACTGGTGACCGGGAGTTCTGTTCCGAGCTCGGAGAGGGAGGCGGAGGAGGATGCCGGAGAGTTGGGGGACGCTGCCCCGGGGAGGACCGCGGAGAGGAGCTTATTGCAGAGGTGCCGAGGGTGCCGGGGGCCGGCAAGGGCCCTTTGTCGGCATTGCGAGTGGGGATGATGGAGACAGCGCGTCAGGCTAGTGCTGGTACATCAGCCCCACACATATCAGGGGCGAAGAGGCCGCGCGACGTACTAGAGGAGCTAGACTCTGAGGTTTGCTTCTGTCCTTTCTTTTTGTCGTATAAATATGGTTTGCATATTGCTCATAATTTGTGAACTGACAGCGGTTTTGCCAGGGGGACGAGGAAGAGGCGGTCGCGGAGGGTAGCGAGGCCGAGACCGAGATCGAAGGCGAGGAGGCTATGGCAGCCGAGGCCGGCAGATTAGTTGACAGTGATGAGACTGAGGCCGTTGAGATATTGGCGGCCGGTGTGACGAGGAGGGTGAGTCCATTGCCTGCTACTGAGGAAACGGTGGGGGCACTATACGGCGGAGAGGGGAGCGATACAGTGATGTTTGATATTGACGAGGACTGGTGGACAGGCATGGAGACGCAGGTTGTGGGAGGTGATGGTGGTGATATGGCGGAGCCTGAGTCTGTTGTTGCTGCCTCGATTCGTGAGCATGAGACACCGGTTCAGGCTGTGGTGGCGCGACGGCACGACACATTGCCGGAGTCCGTGGTTGAGGTTGGCGCTACTCTACTGGCGATGCACTCAGCCACGATTGGTGCGCAGAGGGCGGGTGGAATGTCGGAGATTTCTGCAGCGGGCGGCAGTGGCGCGACAGCCGGAGAGATGAGTAGAGGATCCTCGAGCGGTCAGGTGGATGTGGCGACTTGGGGGGGCCTCCAGCTACCAGCGGAGACGGTGCGCCGGTTAGAACTGGTGAAGGCAGCGTTCCCGCAGACATTCGAGAGGTGGGGGTAGAGAACCCAGTACTACGGATGTGGGTGTCTGCCGGGTTTATGGAGTGGTTGCTGCCGTTCGCCAGTGTGCCGTCGACGGGTTGGACTGCAGAGTTCGTTGCTCGGTCGCTTTCAGAGTTCGCTCCGTTCACATCGCTAGGTATGCAGCTGGACTGGCTAGCAGATTTCTTTAGGTCGAGGAGCGGCAGCCATGAGATGGATGAGAGGCGCGCAGTCGTGGTCATGCGGGAGATGTTGCTGGAGCGGCGCCGTACAGGATTAGAGGCGGAGCGGTCAGAGATTACCGCAGAGTTGGCCGGGATTGACATGCAGGTAGCAGAGATAGAGAGACAGCTCGTCGATTTGCAGAGGCAGTTGTCCGATCTACAGAGGCGGCGAGGTGAGGTGGACGGGCGAGAGTCAGAACGGTTGAGGCGACAGGCCGAGCTTGATGCTGGATGGTCAGAGGTACAAGCAGAGCGGGAGGCACTTCAGGCATTCAGCTCCCACCCAGTTGCATCGCTGTTGTCTAGACTTTCTTAGCTTGTATGTTACTTTGCTGTAGTTGTAGCGCTCAACGACGGCTAGTAAACGTTTGATGTATATGTACATATTTTCGATGATCTTGGCTTATTGCATGTTGTGTTCGGTTGCTCTCTTCTTTCTTCTCTTTTTTTTTGAATGTCTTGCGCGTTTTGGTCACCTGTGAATGCTCTCCCATTCCCGCCCGTAGAAAGTGACTTAGGAAGCATAGGTTGAGAATGAGTGTCAGCTAGGCAGAAGCTGAGGTAACAGCATGACTTTGTATTGATAGGACGTGGGACAAAACACCATTACATGAGTAGCGTAGAACGCTATACAGATCAACAAAAAAATTACAAGTCTGTAAGCAATGTCGCATGTACAAAAATGCTATGAGAGCGCGTACTATGACGCGGGCGGATAGGGCTGGGGGAACATTGCCGTGACTAAACATAATACTTCTTCAGGTAGCGGCCGTTGATGGGGGCCGAGACCTGACCGTCGTCGTGGTTGAGCAGGAGGTACGAGCCATTAGTGCGGGCTTCGTGCACCGTGAAAGGGCCCTCCCAGTTTGGCGTGAATTTAGGAGCTGACATGTTGGCCCGCACATGCTTGGCGGCTTGAAGAACAAGGTCACCCTCGATAAATGAACGTGGCTTGACGGTCTTCCCATAAGCTTTCGTGAGCTGCTCATGATACTTCTTCATGCGGCGCAGGGCCGTGGCTCGTCGTTCGTCGAGGCCGTCAAGTGCCGCCAGCCGGGCTGCTTCATTTCCGAGACCGCTGCTTAGAGAAAGTCGAGCCGATGGTTCTGCGATCTCGGCAGGTACCACGCACTCGTCCCCGTAGACGAGAGAGAAGGGCGTGGCCTTTGTCGCTGTGTGCAGGGATGTTCTGTAGGCCCAGAGTGCCAGATTCAGTTGTTCGGACCACGACCGGTCGGCGTCATGCACCATTCGCGATAATACTCGTAGCAAAGTCTTGTTGGAAGCTTCAGCTTGACCATTACCTTGCGGGTAATAGGGAGTTGATGTAGCATGGCTGATGTTGTACCCTTCCATGAGAGCTCGAACCTCTCGGTTAATGAATGGGGTGCCATTGTCAGATATAATACACCGAGGGATGCCGAAACGACAGATGACGTCACGTAAGAAGTTAGAAACGGCACCTCCCGTGGCTCTCCGCAGAGGTACGGCTTCGACCCACTTCGTGAAGCGTTCAGTAGCAACCATGATCCATGAATGGCGTCTGGACGGCGGGTGGATGGGGCCGATGAGGTCGAGGGCCCAAGAATGAAATGGCCACGGGGCTGAGATCATGTGCAAGTCGGATGCTGGCGTGTGTATCCTGTCGGCGTGCCGCTGGCAGGGTTGGCAGCGTCGGACATGCGAGATGGAGTCGGATTCCATAGTCGGCCAATAATACCCCAATCTTAGTAATTCTGCATACAGCTTCTGGGAGCCTTGATGTTCACCACAATCACCATTGTGTACTTCGTTAATGACCTTGACCACTTGGGCACCCTGCAAGCATCGCAGGGTGCGTCCCGAAAATCCCTTGCGAAACAACTCGCCTTCCGTCACAAAATACTTGACTGCCTTGCGCTTGATGGATCGTGCTGAGCCGCGGTCAGGTGGTAGAATCCCGTGGGATAAATACTGGATGAAAGGCTGGCGCCAGTCACCTTCGATGTCAATGACAAGAGCTTCTGCACCGTCGGGTGCATACAAGCACTCGGGACAATCCTTTTGTATATCCGAGGCGTCCTTGGCCATGGATGGCCAATATAGGCCCATACGCTGGAGGCGACGATACAGAGGGGGACCGTCGAGGCCACAACACTTCTGGTGGCCGAGCTGTAATTTGTGCTTTGCCTCTTCCGGTGCCAAACATCTGGCTAGAGTGCCTCCGGGACACCGCCTGTATAAGACATCTCCCATCATTGAAAAGTCTGTAAGGGTGGAGGCATGAGCAAGAGATGGCGCTTTAAGTTTGTCGATAATCGGTTGCCTCCAATCGTCCGCAGTAACGTCCCTCGGGACTAGGTTCAGTGCTGTGCATGGTTCCATTCTCTTGACGATGGTTAGCATCCGTTGTTCACCATCGACCTCTATCTTTGACGCGATCGTGGCCAAGCTGTCCGCATGTCTGTTGTGGCACCTATTGTGATGTTCATACTGGACATGGCCGAGTCTTCCTTCCAAGTGTTGCACCAAGGCACGATAAGGTGCCAAGGCTGGTTCTTTGACCGCGAACTCCCCGTCCGCCTGCTTCATGACCAAATTTGAATCTCCTTTCACACACAGCGCCTTAGCCCCCATACTGACGGCGATCATGAGGCCAATGACAAGTGCCTCGTATTCAGCTTCGTTGTTAGACACCGGGAATGCAAGTTTGAAAGATAATGAAGTGGTAACACCGTCTGGTGCCCGGAGGACTATGCCGGCACCCCCTTGCCGGAGGGGTGTGCCATTGGGACCTTTGCTAGTGGCAGAGCCGTCGAATTCAAGCGTCCACAGTTCATCGATGTCGGTGATCAGGGCTGTCTCCTCCCCAGGCAGTTGATCCGATATCGGTTCACATTGTTGGCGTGGGAAGAAGGCCAGGAGGTCTGCAAGTGCTTGGCTCCGCAGAGCTGTAGGATTCTTGATAGATAAACCGAATTCGGCCAATAGCAGCAACCACCGGGTGAGTCGACCAGACAGGGCGGGACGCGTAAGCATGTAACGGAGTGGGTCAGCCTTGGTGACGAGTGTGATCTGGTGCGCCAGAAAGTAATGTCTGAACTTCTGTGAGGCGTACACCAAGGCTAGACAGTGTTTCTCGAGCTCGGAGTAGTTGGCTTCGGGCCCCCTGATCACTCTACTGAGGTAATAAACAGGACGCTCGACACCTTCGACTTCTTGGGCAAGCAAAGCCCCGATGGATCTGGGTGTGGAAGTCAGGTAGAGTAGGAGTGGGATGCCCCGTTGTGGTACGACCATGGTTTGCGGTGACATGAGGACCGCCTTAATCCGTTCAAATGCTTGCCGTTGGGGCGCGCCCCAATTCCATGGTGCGCTTTTACGCGTCAAGTGTTGAAATGGCGTAATGAGCTCGGCCAGTGCGGGTATGAAGCGTCGGAGGTAAGAGACCTTGCCGAGGAAGCTCTTCAGTTGCTTTGTGTTCTTGGGGGAGGGCATTTCTTGGATGGAGGCTGCTTTCGAGGGGTCAACGTCGATGCCCTGTCGACTGACCAAGAAGCCGAGGAACTTGCCGGAGGAGACGCCGAAGGCACATTTCAATGGATTCATCCGCATGTTATACTGGCGGCAACGATCAAAGACCGCTTGAAGGTCGGTGAGGTGATCACTTTCCTTCCTGGATTTGATAATAAGATCGTCGACATAGTCTTCCACAGTACGGTGTATCATGTCATGGAATATTGCTGTCATAGCCCTTTGATACGTAGCACCCGCATTCTTGAGGCCGAAAGGCATAACTTTCCAACAAAAATTACCCATAGGAGTGCGGAAGGCTGTCTTGGCGCTGTCGTCGGGGTTCATGCGAATCTGATTATAACCTGCGAACCCATCCATGAAAGATAAAGTTTCATATCCGGCGGCGGCCTCCGTAAGCATGTCGATATTGGGTAGTGGAAACTCGTCCTTGGGGCATGCCTTATTCAAGTCCCGAAAGTCAATACAGACGCGGACTTGGCCATTTTTCTTTTGTACAGGGACGACATTAGCCAGCCAAATAGGGTGAGTGATAGGTTCGATGAAGCCTGCCTGCAGGAGGCGTTCAATCTCTTGCTTGATTTTCAATTCGAGCTCGGGGCGGAATGTCCGCGGGTGTTGTCGGATAGGGACGGATCCGGTAGCAATGTTGAGATGGTGTGTGACTAAGGCAGGATCCAGTCCGGGCATCTCATTGTAGCTCCATGCCAAGACATCACGATACTCGTGCAGGAGGGAAACCAATTCCTCTCTTCGGCCGGGGGCGAGTTTTGTGCCAATGTAGGTGTGCCGCGGTTCTTCGCCCGGGTCGGCCAGGTTGATTTCTTCAATATCTTCAGCCTGTGGTCGAGGGCCGTCCTCATAGCAAGGTGGTGCCGCGCCGGGGGTGAGGTCAGGATCTGGCTGGCAATGCTCGGCCGTGCGGCACCATTCAGTCTCTCCAAGGGGGTCGGGGTCGAGGGGGTCTGATGAGGGACCGCCTGGAGCCCCTGCATACCGTCATAATTGATAGATGATTTTGCCGTCCTTGACGATACGTTGAAAGGCCGGCTCAGCCTTTTGCTTCTTGGACTTGGGGGAAGAAGGGGGGAATTGGTCGTGGCAGCAGGCGGAAGCGGTGGGGTTGACCCATTATTCTTGTTACTTCTCTCGGTTTTGGCCTTGGGAAGCTTGTCCCCGCACAGCTCATCCCAGGTCGGCAGCCTGGTAGAATGTATATGAGTAGCATTCTCACCATCCTCGGCGAAATTAGTGAAGAAGGAGGCCTCGGCGAAATAAGACTCGGCGCATTCAAAGGGGGCTTTGGTTGCAGGGATTGTCATTGCTACCTCATGTCCCGTAGAACCGGCTACCAGCTTCACACATTGGTGGTATGTTGAGGGAACGGCCTTGTTGACATGGATCCATGGTCGCCCGAGCAGGAGGTGAAAGGCAGACTCGCTGTCTATTACGTGAAAAGTAGTGTCGCGACGGACAGTTCCGACCATGAGGTCGACAGTGATATGGCCGAGGGTCGACTGAGGACCCTGTCCAAAGCCGGTAATCTTGACGGGGTCACGGATGATTTTCCTTGGGGGAATGCCGGCCTGTTGCAGGGTGATGAGAGGTATGATGTTGATCGAGGCGCCGCAATCAACCAAGGCACGACGGAAGCCCGTGCCATTAACAGTACACTCTAAAAACAGCGGCCGATTGTGATGCTCGACCGGCGGCGAGTCTTCATCCGAGAAGACTAAGGCCGTGGAGGGGATGTGACGTAATTCAGCCTGGACGGCGAAGCATTCGGGACCGAGGCCGGTGGTGACCTCGAGCAGGCAATTGGAAAGATAAGTCCGGGCGGCGGGTGAAAACCCCATTTCATCAAAAAAACTTTTGATCTTCGTCATCTGTCGAAAGGAAGGCATCGACTGCTTAGCTGGAGGAGGCACGAGGGTCAGTGTGGGCTCTGCCGGGGCTTCGTGGATTACAGGCTCGACATGGTCAGTGACAGCCATAAGGGCCTGGTGCTCCCTATTGTTGCGATGCGGTGGGTAGGGATCTTTGCGCACATCGTTGTTCTTCCGTAGCTGCAGGTCGCCCGACGCTACCTTCCTTGCAAAGATGGTTCGCAGTGCATTGCAATTTTTGAGCGGATGGCCAAGGGCTCGATGGAAAGGACAGTAGGTGGGCCTGGCCTTTTCTTCGTCTGTGATATTGGTCCGCATTGGTGGCAGTTGGAAATTTTTGTCATGCGCCACCCATTTCGCCAAGAGTTCCTTCACTGTATTCAGATCACAGGGATAGTCAGGTGCAGGCCTTTGTTGCCTTCGCTTGTCGGAGCCTTGGTCCCCATCTGGAAGCTGACGCTTGAAGCCTGCATAGTTGTTGCTGTTGTTGCTACGCTGAGTGATAGGTGTATCTGCTGAGGCCAACAGCGTACTTTGCGGTCGAGGCTTCCATGACTTGACAGGACCAACTGTCTCGTAAGTTCGTCGGGCTGTCTCCTTGAGGTGTCCCCATGACCTTAACTGTAGGTTCTCGATATGCACTCGGTAGACGTCAATCATATTTTTGATGCATATGGGAACCAACGTTTCGTCTTTGCTGAAATCTGTGCACTCAAGGCACTTGAGATGAAAACGATGCACATATTTATTCAAGTCTTCTCCCTGGTTCTGGCGAATGCCAGCAATATCAACGATAGTCACGCGCTCGGTCTCGTAATGAAACTTGTCTAAGAACAGCTGGACCATGTCGTTCCAGGTGTGGACGGTCCCTGCGGGGATCTGGTGATACCAAGTGTAAGCCAAGCCTGTAAGGGACTTGTGGAATTCTCTCAACTTTAAGCTGCTTCCTGTACCATACTGCTCCAAGGAGCCTGCGAACCTTGTTAGATGTTCACGGGCGTTTCCCTCACGTCCGTTGAAGAGCACAAAGTTTGGTTGCTTGTACTTGAGGGGGTAGGGTGCGATGGCGATATCATTGGCGTACGGGGCGTGTCCGGTTAGACGGGTTGAGGAGTCCGGCTCGGAATTCCTCGACAGGCGACGGACAAGGGCTTCCAAATCTGACCGAGTGACATAGTTGGAGGATGGTGCCTCATTGCCGGTCAAGGGGTGATGACCGCCTGGTGCGTCGCGAGCCCCCGAGCCCCCAGATGGCACGGCTTGATGAACGGGGACATGGGAGGGTTGGTATAGTGCAGGTGCTGGCAAGGGCAGCTGTGCAGGGGCGAGTGTGGGTTGGCGAGACATGTCTATCACTTGGCCGGGGGTTTGGTGTTGCTCAATTGGATACGGATTAGGTTCCATCTCGATGGAGTCATGCGTTTCGGAGGAGCTTCTTGCCGGCGTCGGATGAGATGGTGTGACAGCGGGGAGAATCTGCTGCAAGACTGGCCCGAGATCCGTGTGTAGCTTGCGGGGCGGCACTGCAGAAGGAGATGTGTCGGCTACCGGCAGCGAGGGTGTTGCGAGCCCTACCGCCAAGGGTCTGGATATCCAAGGCGGCGGTAGTCGCGACACTGGGGCCGGGGCGACGTCAAAAGCTGGCCCCGGTCCTGAAGGCTGGATTGATGGAGCGGCCTGCTGTGAGGCCAGGGCTTGTATGGATTTTTGCATCTCCATAATGGCGGCTAGTAGAGTGGTCTGTGAATCTTGCAGAGTGGTGATGGTTGGAGTGAGTTGCTGGATGGCTGCATTTACGAGCACTTGCACGTCGGGGGTAGTGGTTGGCAGCTGGTCTTGGAGCCGCGTGGCGCTAGTCTCTTCCTGATCACCGAGGTGGTGTTCTTGCATGGCGGGGTTGGGTCCTTGGCTGGTTGCCCTGGTAGCTCTCCGTTGCACAGGCATAATGCCTAAGTCCGGAAGGTGTGCAAACCGCAATACGATGCTCACCTCCCCAGCGGAGTCGCCAAAATGATGATGCCGAAAATGGTTCGATGATACGTGGAGGTGCCACAAAGGATGCGGTCTGAGTCAGCTTCCAGGTAGGCAACGCGGGAGACAGCAAGGACGGCGTAAGGGCCGAGGGCAAGGCTCCCCAGACAGGTCGTGAGGGCTGGCAGCGCTGCGCAGGCAGGGTGACGATGAACAGGACCGACAGTCTACAGTCCGTGACAAGGGTATGGCGTCAAGGGTCCGTAGACGGGAGTCCAAGTATTTCTCTCACTAGAATTCCAGAGAGAATGTCTTTTTAGAGAGAGAAAGTGAAAAGTCCAAATGAGAGAAAGATCCTTGAAAAAGCTCCAAAGTCCACTATTTATAGGCAAAAATGTGCATGTGTCATAAGTTGACATGTGTCACCCCCTGGGAACGACACGTCGCCAGGGGGCCAAAGCACTGACCCTCCGTTGGACTGCCGGTCCCTAAGTTCGTGCTGCCCTGCCCTTGCAACATCTCTCTGCCTGTCTGAGGAGACTGATCATGCCGCGGTAGCATGGTCAGAGTAGCCCGTTGCCCCAGCCTCCAGTCCAAGCCCTTACTGAATCCCACAGGTCCTGGCAGCGGTGGGGAAGACCCGACGCCCAGCTGCCAGGTGGACTAGGCAAGATGCCCTTCCGAAGACCTGCTCCCATCTCGGAGTGACCCGGGGGTCATAGTCCTTAGGGGTGCCGACGCGAGCCCCCAGTGCCAGAGCACGTAGGCCAGTCACGCAGGCACCCTGGCGGAGATAGTGTCCTGGAGGAGTAGCCTATCCCGTGAGCATATAACATGATTGCAGCGCATGGTGCGCGGTTGAGTGCGGGCGACGAGGGTCGCAGAGTGATCTCCGAGCGACAAGGGTCGTTGCGTGGATGGCGCGCGACCGTGAGCGACGGTTGTCATGGCGACAGAGCGGCCACAAGTGACGGTCATCGAGACTACGAGCGACGGTCATCGCGACGAAGGAGCATGGTTCGGGAGCGACGGTCGTCGTGACAACGGAGCACGGTCAAAGGTGACGGCGTCGGTATTCAAGGCAGGTGGCCGACCCCCAAGGGAGGCCGACCCCTTGGGGTGGCCGACCCATTGGGGTGGCCGACCCCCCAGGGTGGCCGACCCAATGGGGTGGCCGACCCCCAAGGGTGGCCGACCCCCAAGGTGGAAGGCACGCCGAGGTCGCTTCACGAATGGTTCACGTGACTTGAGCATGCGTTGCTTTGACCGGCCCTCGAGCGTTGAAAAGTTGACCGCTGACTGGGTGATGTGTCGTGCAAAGTGGGTCCCTTAGCGGGTCCTGGGGTGCGACCAGAATAGGGTATGAACAATATATATCTCAAACCCACTGCCTTACGGCAGTGGGTTTCCTCTACCCACCCCCCTCTTTTTCTTTGTCTTCAACACACTACACAGACACGCGCACTCACATGATCACTCACATGCTTACACCCAAGACAAACACCTGTGAACTCACAAAAAAGGGCATCCACTAACCTCAGAGCATCCTCCTTTATGGAATGGATTATATCCTAATTCTTCGCCTCTATGAGGTAAATATTGTACTTTTCGTTTCTACTTCACACAGATACAATGGGGAAAAGCACTGGTTTTTCTTGTTTCTCATCCACTACCTTAGTTAGAAGCATATTTTATCTCATTATTTCTTCTTGCAACCTAGTACTGGATAAAGCTAATATAAACTCTTGGGAGGGAGGGGGCTGTCATGCACCAAGTGCTAATAACCAAGGGTTCTATTGCTTATTAAGGGTAGCTGACGCACTCTAAGTACACCAGTTGACAGTATCATAGCAGAATCAAGCAAGAAGCGTGAAACACACTGAATTGCAAGACAAAAAAGCAATTGAAATTCTTGCTCATATGTAGCTGTGTAAGGAACATCTTACGCACTGGATATTCAGCATATAGCATAATTTGCAATAGAGAAGTCGTAGCAACCACAAGAGAGTAGTAACAACAACTACTAATATAATTCAAAATTATGTACTACTTTATGTTCCTCCTATTAACAAACATGCACAAGTTAATCATAGCTTAGATATAATATAAAATATTTTCTTTTAACGTAGTCAGATTTTTCTTGTGACCTTAACCTAAGATAGACTAAGACAAATATGTGAGTTATGTTAATAAAACTTCTACTACAAATAGTAGCTAAAGATTGAAAACGTCCTAGGTACTCTTCTTATTAGCTGTGTGCTGGAGGAGCCTGATGGGAATTTTAAGCAACATTATGAAGCTTTAGATAAAAACATGTTGCCTGTGTTTCTCTTTAATTGTTAAATTGCATGCTTCCCTTCTGTTTCCATCATTGGAAACCACAATCCTGAATATCAATTAGGTTCCCATAACTTGCTAGATTCAGAACACATTTTTCCCATATAAATTAATTGATAGCTGGGGACACTTTATCCTGCCAAAACAAAGACGCAAAAGACAACGGAGGGCGGAACCCCTGGTATGATTAATTAAAGATGGAAGCTACCTTGGCTAAAGTTCAAGTGAAAGCAATAAAAAATCCATCCAATGAAACAGTGATTTCAGATTTAAGGGGAAAGTAGGGAATGACCCCCTCTACTTTACACGTTGTGCGATTTGCCCCCCTCCACTTCAAAATTAACCACTAAACCCCCCCACACTTACAGAAATTGGGCACCTTAGACGGGTCCGTTATGAATAGTGTGAAATGACCAAAATACCCTTATTTCTTTATTAGTTAATGACCCCCTGTACTATACACGGTGTGCAATTTCCCCTCCTCAACTTCAAAATTAACCACTAAACCCCCTTACACTTACAGAAATTGGGCACATTAAATGGAAACCGTTAAATTTAAATGACAATTTTGCCCATGACCCTCCCCCCCGCCCCCCCTTCATTCCCCACCCCCACCCGTTAGACCAGTCCCCCCCCCATTCTGCAATACCAGATTCATTGCAAACAAGGGATTGCTGCAATCTGCACCTCCTCTTCTGGTCAACCCCGCTACAATTGGTGATTCACTGAGCACAACCACTAGTCTTTTTCTCCGACCACCAGGGAGTTACAAAAAAAAAAAAAGAACCACGATTGCCGTTGGTATATCACCGGCGCAACAACTACCATGATCAGCGTCACAGTAACCACCATTCTGGCCAACTCCCCCAACTTTATACTGTCTGGCTACACATCGTCGTGAGTTGCCTCATCGCTGCCATTTCCCACCACCTTGCGTCTGCAAGCCAGTGGGGCTTCTTCATCGGCCACCAACCGACCGACGCAATCAACACCAGTAACATCAATCCCCACAGACACAGGCTATCGGCGTCTGATTGCCGCACATCCATCCAGATCCCTGCCACCACGATCGACGACCACGTCCCCAAATCGCAGGTCTAACCTTCGTCATCATTCCACCCCAATCCACAACATCGCGCCAAGCAGCGTCACATGACCACCGTGACTGGCTACACGCCGCTGGGGCTGCACTAGATTCACGATGACGTTGCCGCCACAGTCGCATGCGAGTAGCGTGTGTGTATGTTTGCAGTGGGTGCGCGTTTGTGTCTGGGTTTAGGGTATGTGTGTGTGTGTGTGTGTGTGTGCGCGCACGTGCGTGCGTGCATGCATGCTGGGTGTGCGTGGAGTGTGTGTATGTGGGATTGAGTAAAAAGTCTGAGAGGAGAGAAAAAGAAGTTGAAAGAATAGTATTAAACTTAAATAGGGTAAGGAAATAAGGGTATTTTGGTCATTTCACAAATATTCATAACGAACCCGTCTAAAGTGCCCAATTTTCGTAAGTGTGGGGGGGGGGGGGGGTTTAGTGGTTATGTTTGAAGTAGAGGGGGGGAAATCGCACACCGTCTATAGTACATGGGGTCATTAGTTAATTACCCCTAACAGAATGGGCAAAAACGTCATTTACAAAAAAAAATCGTTAGTCAACGCGCGTGTTGACCACGCGCTGTTAAATTTAACGGTTTCCGTCTAAGGTGCCCAATTTTTGTAAGTGTGGGGGGGTTTAGTGGTTAATTTTGAAGTGGAGGGGGGCAAATCGCACAACGTGTAAAGTAGAGGGGGTCATTCCCTAGTTTCCCCCAGATTTAAATGATACTTCTCCCGTGGTACGACTAATTAAGGATGGAAGCTGCCCTGGATAAAGTTCAAGTGAAAGCAATAAAAAAATCCATCCAATGAAACAGCAATTTCAGATTAAATGATACTTCTCATACATTACAAGAAGCGGTAAGAGCCGCCAGCAAGTCATCAACCAAATACATATCCAATATGACAGAAAAGCACACTTCACCTGCAAAAACAATATGTATTCCCATTGTGAAGGCACATCTATATCGTGAAACATCCTAAATTAAAATATATCAAGCAATGCAGCAATATGGAGGGCAATCATATACCAGAAAAAATTACTGAACAATGCATGCAATCTGTGAAGAGCTTTCTCTCCTTAGAATTAAGTGAACAATGGAGGCAATACATGAATAGCTTTTGGTGGCTGAAGTTTTACGTGAATAGAAGCAAGGTGAGCTAGGGTTTGGAGATTATATAGGGTTGGATCTTCTTTTTTTGAGTAAAAATCTTAATAACCCTTATATGTAATAAAACCCTATGCTCTAATAAGGGTAGTTTAGGAAAAATGCTTGACATTGTATAAAAAGTCATAAACACCCTTATATTTTAATAAAAATGCCTTTATATATGTATAGATATAGATAGATATAGATGTACAGATATAGATAGATATAGTTCTATAATACGTGCAGTCTTTTGTTGGCCCAGCACTAAGACCACACATATGTTTTTACCTTGTAAACAAGTCCAACCAAAACCACCCTCTCCAATTACATTCATGCGAGAAAAATTCCTCGTTATTGTCACAGTGACCATATCAAATAATGGTAGCTCTCTGTCTTCTTCGATGCCTTAAAAACTAGAAACTTTGTTGCCAATGATAACAAATCAAACTACCTGTAAACAACTTTAAATGGATATAGAAAACATGCCTAAACAGCATGAAGACTTCAGAGCAACACAATAAGATCGACGAGAATACATGCTAATGATGTCAAGGGTGAATTGGGTACTGATACCACACGTGAAATTGTTCAACAAGGACGGAATTTTCTTACCTCTTTTCTTTTTCCTCCGTGCAATAGACCAGATTAAGAAGCTGAGGACAATCATCCCTGAAACTATTGATACGACGACTACAATCAACACCAGTCTTCCACTCTTTTTGTTAAGTCCGGAATGAAACATGTGTTATATATACTCCCCAGTAGTTGGTAATCCCTGGAACGAACACCTTTATCTCTTCTCTCTACATTAAAAGTCTAACATGTTTAGACATGTTTCTACACATTAAAAATATTTGCAGAACAATGCAAATACTTGCCACCCCTTCACGCCAATTCTAAACGGCGCCATAAACAAACGAAAAGCCAGCCACAGCTCCTCTTACGTGAACTGACCTCCCTTCTCATGGACACTCCTGTATAGCCACAACAACGATATGCAAAAAACCATCCTCTCACAGAAGAACTACCAGGTTGTGAAACGGCAAATCGCACATCAAGTTGCAGGTTTCTGCAGCTTGCAACTTGACATGCGATTTGCCGTTTCACATGATTGGTACTTCATCTGCAACCCAATTTTTTATTTACATAATCACATTCTGTTCCATCTTGATTCTCTATTTTCTGTGCATGCATTATGTTCTTCACGTTTGTCTATCGCACATGCTATTGTGAATGCCACCAGCAGAATACTGGGCTCTTAAACGCGGAATTGCAGGTCAAGTTGCAGGTCAATTGTAATCCACTTGCAAGTCACTGCAGATTGCTACTTCAAAAAACACCGGCAGAAGAAATACTAGGCTGTTAAATGCAGATGAATCGCAGGTCAATTTGCAAGTCAATCACAAATTAATCTGCAAGTCATTTGCAGAATGCTACTTTAATAATTCATCTGCAGGTCAGGTGTTTATTTAACATAATTGCATTTGGTTTCCTTTTTATCTTCCTTTTAGTTCTTCTGCATGCATATCTTGTTCTTTCATGTTTATCTACGACGCATATGATCAATCTACTCAACATGATATTGCTTCCTTTGTGAACACCGCCAGTCCCTCAAACACAACCTTTGATCATGATTTACATATATGCAAATGTATGAAGTACTATAAATCTACGATTTTGAAATTAGGGCACATACATTCTTGTTTGGGTTGCCATCTCAATTTTCGTCCTTATGTGTCTCCTCCACGCCTTTCCTCCATTTTTCTTGATCAAAGAACTTCATGCCATCTTTCACTCACCATTGCATGCAAGGTGTTTGAAGATATGATTTGATCATGGCATTTCATGATTGCTACAATGATAGCTCTCTGTGATTGATGTTCCAGTATCATCTCTTACGCAGATATGGATTAGTAGTGAAAGGGTCACAAATCTCTCCCCTTTTCCAAATAAACATATTTGAGGGAAGAAAAAGGAAAATGATTCTGGGACAACAAATTTATGTGCTTGAATGGAAGGATACCAATGCCTGGGATATGCACAAAAAACGTAAAGCCCTAAGGTTTCAAACGTCATCCGGTAACTATGGTTTTACATGACCATAGTTACATTTATTGCGCACTCCAAGATCAGATACATCATTATTCAACAATGCAGCTACTGATCTCCCAACCTATATTATTCTATTAATTGCTTTCCAAAGCACGAGTTCCTCAATCAATACAAAGAGGCTCCAAGAAAGTAACGATTTAGGAGCAGGCTTGTGGAAGTTAAATGACCAAATATTCATGACAGATTTCACTACAAGAAAATGGGTCTTTCCCGATGGACTTTTAGCGACGGACAAGAATCCGTCTCTAAAGGTCACTTTTAGCGACGGAATAATCCGTCGGTAAAACTCCGTCGCTAAATGTCTTTGCCAACGGAACTGTCCATCGGTAAAGACATTTAGCGACGGAGTTTTACCGACGGATTATTACCGACGGAAATATCCGTTGTTAATTGTAATTTACTTATTTTGTCACTATTTTGGAAATTTTTTTCATAAAAAATAATTTTTAGCAACGGACTTTTACCGACGGACACATTCCGTCGGTAAAAGTCTTTATGTTGAAAAAAAGAAGCCCTAACCCTACTCTTCTTTCTAATCAGCCGCACACACATGTTTTCCCCTTCTTCTCTCCACATCCCCTCCTCCTGGCCCCCTCCCTCTCTCTCTCTCACCCTGTATACCAATCGCCCACACCCACCTCCTACACCACTACCCCAGCTCCTCTGCCGCGTCCTCCCAGCCCCTCTTCCACATCCCCACCCTCATCCCCCACTTCCGCCTTACCCTTTTTCTCTCTCTCATTCACTGCCCATTCCACCCACCTATAAGGGATTGCGATGTGCTGGCCAGGGCTTTCGCCTTCCAACGAGTTTTTTTATTATTTTTTTGCTGATCTTTCAGTAGGGTTTTTGATTTGTGGGTTTGTGATTGTGTATGTGTGTGGTAAATATGGAGAGATCTGGGGGTCAAGACTTCACGAATTTCGACAATGGCTTCATCCAGGTCTGCTCTATCTCAATCCCCACTCTTTCTTCTTCTTCTTTAGTTTTTTTCTTATTTTTTCATCTAATTGCTTTCATTCTTTTCAATTTTATATCTTGGATTCTTGGTTTGTGTTACCTTGATTATAACTTCTTTTCGGTGGTGTCAAATGCAATGTCGTTTATGCTTCACCATCAGTCTTACATGTTTCATAGTGGTTGTACGCTCACAGTGAGAACCCATGTTGCAGATTAGAGGAATGCACACACTGATTCGAGATCAAGATATATCAAAGCATGATTTTGTATTTTATTCAGATCGCCTTATTCGTCTGGTACTGCACCCTAACAATTGATCAAAATGTAATAGCCTCTTATGTTCTTCGCTACATTAAATCATAATTATCATAACTTCAACTTCCAGGTTGTGGAGCATGGCCTTGGCCATTTACCATTTACTGAGAAGCAAGTAGTCACTCCAACAGGTATGCTTAGAGAAATTCAACAGCAGTGTGATTTTTAATAGTGGTTTTTGTTTTGTGTCTTTTCTTTTCTTCTCGTGATTAAAGTTTGCTCAAACCATTGATTTAATTTCTTACCTCATCAAAGTTGGCTGTTGCTATAATTTTATCGCTTTGTAGTTTCTCTTTCTCGCTTAAGTGGTTGATGTTGCATTAACGGGCTGGTTTGGGAGTTCAACAGAAATCACACTCTGCATAGAGCACAAGATTATACAATGATTTTGCTGCAGTGCAATGGAAGCTTATGGCCACAATTCATACATAGTTATAGTCGTGATGATGTATTTGGCTTACCTTGTATTGCAAAGCATCTGTCCTTTTTTGAGTGTTAATGTTATATGCAATGGGAATATGAAAGAAATGCTAAATACTGGCCTAACTAAAAGCTCCAGTTTAGTGAACCTTAGATAACATATTGATCCAGGATGATGCCTTAGAAAAGTTATATAAGGCCATCCTATATTCAGGTGTGGGGGCTAGGGTGTAGGATCATAATTTAGTAGCTAGGTTTAGGGTTTAGGAACCGTAGAAGATATACTTTTTGGGCTGTTTAGGATGCTGCGAACAGTACCAGAGAACAATGCTTTAGCATTAACAGAATAAAGAAATGGAAACAAGAAAAGAAAATAAACCATAGAGACTCACAGAGATGGTTGATTTATCCACATTTCTTCCGTACATTATTCTCATCGTGCTCTCGATTCAAGACTTTGAATTGTTCAGGGGTATGAGAAACCTGGGCTATGGGAAAGGAATATGCAAAATCATATATGTCCTATGCTCCACAATCGGTTTTCCGTCAATGGATCCTTGTCTTCATTTGGAGTCTCTTTTGTTATGCTCCTCAATCATGAAGAGTAACTAGGACCATTTCAGTTGTATTTCGAAACCCATAGAACAATTTCCTAAGCTTGTTCTATTTGTTCAAGGCCATAGTTTATGGCGAACTCGATGCAGATTTTTTTGGGAGGGGGGCCATCATTTGCAATGACATGAAAGACGCTTCATATGCGATGGACTAACAGTGATAATGTTCTCAATAGGCGAACCCCTATCTTTTCGAGGCCATATGGTGTTTGTGCTTGTGTGTGTGTGTGGATGTTGATATGAACTGGTTCAAAAAGCTTAAAGGCTAGCTACCTAACTGTAATATTACTGAACTGCCTACCCGAGTAGATAGAGAAATAAAAAATGCTCTGTATATTGTTGACAATTTGCTGAGACATTATAACAGGATCAGTATATACTGGGGTCGACTTCTGCAAGAAATTATGTGGAGTCTCTATTGTTCGAAGGTGAGCTTGAAGTCAGGTATTAATAGAAGGCAATTGTGCTTATCTGCAAATTATCTTGCTTTAATTGATGATGCCCATTTTCAGCTTGAACTTTATGAACGTTTCTTGGGTTCTAATTTGTTGCCTAATTAATAATGTTCTAGGTTCTTAGTTTGTTGTTTGTCAATTTGTGAATTCCATGACGCTGACTGTTAATGTTGACTTATAATTGTTTTGTTCAATTTGATCTGTTACAGTTTCTCACTAGTTTAGAAGTCTGCGTTATCGTATTTTTTATGCATATGTATCTATACATGTAAAAAAATTGTTCTACGAGACATGTGTTTTGGCTTATAAATGTATGTTGACTATATTTTGTGTTTTGTATAGATTAGATGATGTAACTTTGGCTCAGCTGTTGTTGCCGCCCATCCCAGCGCGCCAATGGGACCACTCCTGAGCATCACTTCTGCGATTGTATATATAAAAACAGACGTTGTAACTTTAGTCGCAAAGTTTTGAATTAGGTTGACCTTGTAATGTTTGTGGTTATCTAATGGCGATAGTACTTTATTAGTAGTCATGATGTCAGGGGTTTGTACTTTATTTATTTTGCAGATTCTTGAAAACGTGGTTAATAATATTCCACATTGATGGTTATGCTTTAGATGTTTAATTTTTAAAAAACAGGTTTAGATTTAGAAGAAATAATGAAAATAAAAAAGTTTTTTTTACCTACAGCAATATACTCTTTGCGACGGAGTTCTGTCGTTAAAAGTCATTTTAACAGATCTTGATGATTTTTTAGCGACGGATCATTTATCTCTAAAAGACTTTAATGGACTTTTAGCGATAGAAATTCCGTCGCTAATGATTTTTTTTAATTTTGAAATATCTTTAGCGATGGAAAATTTCGTCGCTAAAAGTAATTAATTCCGTCAGGAAAATTTTAATTTTTACCGACGAATCATCAATTTCCGTCGCTAATCTTTTAGCAACGGCCTTTTCAACCACGGACTTTTAGCGACGGACAGTCCGTCGCTAAAAGTCTTTTCCGACAGAATATGGACTTTTAGCGACGGAACTGTCCGTCGCTAAAAGTCTTTATTCTTGTGGTGTTCAAATTTCTGATATCTCACTACCACAGTGAATTATGCTTTCCTTAGCCCTAAGCCTAGCAATAACAAGGGCTACTTCTGAATTGCTTGCTACCTGACATTTAGGTTACTAGCTTGCCCTCAACCTTAAGGTACTTTACTGTGGGGTCAAATTCTAAGCTACCCAATCCCAATGTTCTATTTATCTTTGAAAAGAAAATTATAGGATAGAAGGGCTTGATTTGCACAAGCGGTTTCGCCTTTTAGCAAGCATCTGACACTTCAGGAAAGGAACACCCAACTGACCAACAGAGCCACACTCCTTTGAGTTTTAGAGGTCGAGATGAGGTGGGGAAACACGAGCAAGCTTTGGGTTGCTCTCCTGAAAAGCCCTCATTATTTGTGGCGCCACTCTCTTTTAAAGGCTGTTCACGACGATTATTTCTCAATATATTGCATATGGCCGTTTGATTTATATTTGAGTAAATGAAATGCATCTATGCAAAACTGAGTACATGAACTTAAACGCAAACTAAAAAGATCTTGTGTTTTGCGGAAATATGTTTGCCATTCTGCATGTTGATTATTAAAACCTAAATGCTTCATGAAAGTCTTGAAATTATCAGCTTTGCAAGTAGTATCTACTCTACTTTATCTGAAACAGCTACTCACCAAATCCCAACCGTAATAGTAAAATGCTTCTCCAAGTGTTGCTAATAGTCCATTAAGGTGCTAAATTTGAAGAAGCAGCTAAAAAGGAATCTGTCCAATAGCGTACTGAGAACAAAAGAAATGTCTAATGCAAAAGAAATTGAGAAGAATTGGCTGCAACAGCAGGTTGCATGTTCACACATATTTACCTTGGAACATTCTAATGCTATTGTCATCTGCTTCCAAATATCAGATAGGCCATCAGAATAGACATCAGACTGCTCATTGCTTTCCTCAGGCAACACATCATCATCTATGCAACATACACACCTTCATATTTCCTTATTTGAGTTTCACAAGAAAGCTTTGCCACTTCCTCTACACCTTTATGCTTCCTGATTTTAGCTGCACCAGCAAGGCTTGCCTCTTCTTCTGTTCTGGTTGCACCAGCAAGGTTTGCCTCCTCTTCTACACCTTTATGTTTCTTGATTTTAGTTGCACCAGCAACAGTTCCCACTTCATTTACTAATGGTTGGCCTTGACCAAATCATGATCCTAAAATTGTTAGTGTCACAAAGCAAGTAGCAGACGCTAGAAAAGCAACTTATTTTATATTCATAGGCAGGGATATTTCATATTTCCTCGCTAGAAAAAGATGACCAAAATTTTGCAATGACCTCATCCAAAACCTGAATATGTTAATAACAATCTCTAAGATAAAGTATAGACATGTTACACAAGGACAATTCACATAGCAATCATAAATACATAGCAACAAGCGTATGGAGAGTTTGAGTTTACCGCCTTTTATGCTAAGCCACCCCCTCGCCTCTATTAAAATCCAATCTTTCTAAAATGTTGCTTTCACTTTTGGACCATACCCCTCTGTGATGAAAGGTGATTGAGGCCTTGTTCTGAGGTTTCAAATCCTAACCATTGGCTTGCTGAAGCTGCTACATAGGGTGTCCTACATATATAGGTATTATTTACATAATAAAAACCCATGATTATCATTTGTATAGATTTTGATTATGAAGCTTATTAGAGATGCTTTAGAATTATTTCCTTTAGATGCTAATATCACTCCAGTGCCGCAGCTAAAATAACTTATGAAAAAGAAACAGATTTCTCTGGATTGCTGCAAAATCTGCTCCTATAAAAGTTAGTTCTTTGTTCCATTGTCACATCAACCTCACCTTGATTTCCTCAACCTTATTGATTAGTTTCTGAAGAATCATGAAGAGAGGCTTCCAAGGTTATCAGAAGGAAGCGTATTTTTGGTCTTTGAACGATGAATGCATGTAATTACTAGAATGTGGCTTTAGCTTTTCCCCTATGTCATGTTCCCAACACATCAGACCATAATAGTAACAACAAAAAATCTCAGGGGGAGAGGTAAGAAGGAAAGCCTTCAAATTCTGGCCAAGGAATATATATCCCCCAAAGTATAAACTAACTTTACTACGCGTAACTACATAAGTGATGTGCATGTTCATTTTTCTTATGAGAAGTATGAGAGGTGGAAATCTACTTGAACTTACGCATTGCTTATTATGGCCTTCAATACTTTTAGTTTACTTTAGGAGCAAGGGAGCATATGAATATAGGCAATAATTCTGTTTTGCACTAAACCTAACACGTATTTTTACATGTCTAAGGCACAGCTTCGGTACAACTTGTTCCTGGATGAAATCTTTTGAGAATTCATTATTTTATTTCAGTAGTTTATAAGTACTGCTGTATTATAAACAAACCCCAAGGAAGGAAATCCCATGTACACGGGCCACTACAAAAGGTCAAGCCTAAGCAAAACCAGGCCATGCAACTGTGGCACAGGCCAAGAAAAATAATCTACAGTATGGCCCCTTAGACGAAATCATTCACAAAGTCTACCACAGCCACACATGACGCAGGTTAGTCTCTCGTAAGACAGAAGAAAATGAGGCTCACGAGTAATGCATTTTTCTAATTTGTACATATACGTTAAGGTAAAAGAGCCCCACGTAGTTGGGGCAAACATATGAACACAAGCACTAATCAAAACAAGAAGGAAAAACAGAGGTCTAAGGCAACAAGAAGGGCCCTCACCAAACATGACCTACAGAGCCCACTTCAGATGGTAGAAGATACTGTTGGAATAGTCAGTGACAAGCTAGTGTGGGTTTGTTGTCCCACATTAGAAAAGTAAGAAGGATGCAAAGCCTTTATAAGGCTCCACTCACCAAATCAATTAACTTTGGATGGTGGCAATAATTGGAGGGAAATTTGAAAATTTCCTTGGTTTGACCTTGATTTGGGCTTGAAATATAACAATATTTAATGGTCAAAAGATGGACACTTGGGCACTCAGATGGAATCTGAGTTTCACTTTGGCAGCAGAAGACAAAGAGGCGGAATAGCTGAGAAATTTGTTGCTAGATATAGAGTTGTGGCCACAACCGATGCCAGCAATCTCTTTGCACTGCGATAGTGAAACTACAATGTCTAGAGCATTTAGCAAGATATATAATGGCACGTCTAGACATATTGCTTTGAGACATGAGTATGTTAGACAACTAATTTTTGATGGTATAATCACCGTTGTCAACATACGATCGAAAAATAATCTTGCTGACCCACTAACTAAACGTCTCTCGAGGGATATGATAAAAGGCACTGCGAGTGCAATGCGTCTAAAACAGTTTTAGGTTGTCACTAGTAACGAGAACCTTACCTTATTATTACAATGAGATTTAAAAGGTAATAACAAGTTATAGTTTGTGACAGTTAACAAGCACTAGGGTCGAGATAATGCTTAAGAAAAGGAGGCTGAGTATTTAATACTCTTAATGAAGTATCGAGTTCGGAATAAGAACAAGAAAGTCCAGTTTGAGACTTTATTTAGACTTCACCTATGTAAACACAAGGAGTGGTGCCGCTTCTATCAAAGTTTGGAACATAAAACTTGCTAAGTGTTTATGAAATCAAGGGGTAGCACAAGGCCATAACATGGTGCTAAAGCTCACGGATAACATGTTAAAGAAGTGGTAAGATTTGTGTGTATGATATTTCCGGTCTTGTCAGTACAGGAACTATGGTTTAATAGATTATAGCTAACCATTAATTTCGACAAGATTTTGAAATATTTATACTAATAGGAGGTTTAAGTCGAAAGATACCTTCTATATGCATAAATCTTTTCATGTTTCTGATTCTCTTGTCATTAACTAAGTGGGGGATTGTTGGAATAGTTAGTGACAAGCTAGTGTGGGTTTGTTGTTCCACATTGGAAAAGTAAGAAGGATGCAAAGCCTTTACAAGGCTTCATCACCAAATCAATTAACTTTGGATGGTGGGAAGAATTGGAGGGAAATTTGAAAATTTCCTTGGTTTGACCTTGATTTGGGCTTGAAATATAACAATATTTAGTGGTTAAAAGATGGGCACTTGGGTCCTTGTTGAAATTAATTAATATATTTTAATTAATTTCATTTTATTTAGCAGTTAACTACAGTTAGCAGTTAATTGCAGTTAGTGCCCAAATAGTTGTGTCCCTTGATGTCAAGTGTTGTGTCCATTCAGATATTATTAATATCTGTAAATCTTTCAATTTCAAAGATTAGAAACACAATCTTCTAAAGCGTGTTCTTGGAGAAATTCTGATTTTGCTGGTCAAAATTTTGTTTGGCTTTGTTATCCTATTAGGAATCTGCCATTAACACAGCAGCAATGATAGTGGGGGCATATTTTCCTTAAGGACAATGATTATTCACGATCAAAGCCTAATTTAGTTTTCCCAACAATCTTAAGGAAAATATCAATGATGGAGGCCTGGTACTCATTCTGTCTTCAACAAAATGTTCAATCCTGATGTGTTTAAAATGGAGCGTTTTGATGGCACAAATTTTACCCTCTGGAAGGCCAAGTTGTTGTTCTTACTTACTGAATTAGGCATTGCATATCTGTTGAGCGACCATCTGCCCAAAATTCCTGAACCATCTGATGAGGAGCCCGAAGCAGTGACTGCACCTTACAAGAAGCGTGAAGAAGATAAAGTCCGCTAAAGAGGGTTTATACTGAATTCGTTGTCTGATTGGTTGCATGATCTATTTCGATGAAATCTAGAAGGCCTTGGAAAATAAATACACATATGAGAAACAAGGTATGAACATATTTCTTAGTACGAAGTTTTTCGAGTTTCAAATGTCCGATAAAAAGTCTGTTATGAATCAAGTGGATAAGTTATTGGTTCTAGTGTCTAGACTCAAGGATTTTAATATAGAAGTGTCTAAACAACTACAAGTGGCTGCTGTGATTGCAAAATTACCAGCTACTTGGAATAACTACAGAAAAAAGTTACTGCACACTTATGAAGAATTCACCATAGACCAACTCATTAAGCATGTTCGAATTGAAGAAGAGACTCATGTTCGCGAGTATAAATTTGCTTTTGAGTTTGAGACTAAGGTGAACTATATTGAGTCAGGCACTCAGAAATCCGGAAAGACTGATTCTAAGTCTGGTAATAAGAGAAAATTTGTTGAAGCCTCAAGTTCAGATCCTGCCAACAATAAGAAGAACAAGTCACGTTTTTTCTGTAACAAAAAAGGGCACTTTAAGAAGGAATGCACATTCTATAAGAAATTGAATTTGGAGGGAAGTGCAGGGCAAAAGAAGGCAAACGTTGTGGAAGATCAATCTGCTTCTGCAGAAATTCTTGCTATGGTTGCAGGTCTTAAAGTTAGTATGATATCAGAATGCAATATGGCAACAATTGAAAATTTTGCAGATTGGTGGTATGATTCTGGTGCCTCAGTGCATTGTTGCAACAACAAAAATCTGTTCAAAGATTACGAGGTTGCAACAAAGGATGAGAAAGTCTCGATGGGAAATCATGACACAGTCAAGGTTCTTGGAAAAGGGACTGTTGAACTGCAATTTACCTCCGAAAAGAAGCTGATTCTGATGAATGTATTCCATGTCCCAGATGTGAGGAAGAATCTAATTTCTGCAAATCTGTTGTGCAAGAAGGGCTTAAAGGCTGTTATAGAGGCAAAAAAATTTATTTGCTCTAAGAATGGTGTATTTGTTGGACAAGGATTTTCTTGTGATAGCATGTTTAAACTAAGTATTAATAAAGTGGATGTTTCTGTTTACTTGGTTGAGTCCTCTTTTGATTTATGGCATGCTCATTTATCACATGCTAATTTTCAGTCAATCAAGTTTATGTCTAAACATAATTTGATTCCTTGTGTTAATGGAAATTCTAGAAAGTGTCAGATATGTATACAAGCAAAAATGACTAAGAAACCTTTTCCAAAGAATGAAAGAATATCTGAATTGCTTGATCTTGTACACTCTGATATATGTGAATTGAATGGTCTATTAACTAGAGGTGAAAATAGATATTTCATTACTTTTATAGATGATCATTCTAGATTTACTAAAGTGTATTTGATGAAAAGAAAAGATCAAACTTTTGACTTGTTTATATGTTATAAAGCCTTGGCTGAAAATCAATTGGAAAGGGAGATACAAATCCTCCATAGTGATTGAGTTGGTGAATACTTTCCAAAATGAATTTTCTATTTTTGTGAAGAAAATGGTTGAATACATCAAACAAGTGTACCTCATACCCCACAACAAAACAGCCTAGCCGAAAGGAAGAATAGGACGTGGGTAGATATGGTTAACGCTATGTTATGCATGCTAAACTACCGACTAATCTACGGGGAGAGGCATTATTAACAGCGTGTCATGTACACAACATAATACCTTCAACGAAATTTAAGACTTCTCCATATAAAACTTAAACTATTTGAGGGTATTGGTTTGTGTAGCCTATTATAGTGTTCCAGATCCTAAACGAACGTAATTAGGATCAAGAGCTCTTAAATGTGTCTTTGTGGGATATGCAGAAAACTCAAAAGCATATAGATTGTTGGATTTAGATTCTAATGTTATTTTAGAATCTAGAGACGTTGAATTCTTAGAAACAAGTTTTCTTGGTGATTCTAACGTCAATCCACAATCAAATAATAAACAGTCGAATCCTGCATTGATACGTGACATAAATATGAACTCTAGTTCTTCTTCAAGTAAGAAACGAAAAGGAATTGATCTTTCTATCAAACCTAGAAAGAGTCAGAGAGTTTGACGGGAGAAGAATCTAGGTTCTGATTTTATTTCTTCACAAGCAATAGTCTTTTTGGTTGAAGGGAGTAGAGATGAGGTTGTAAACAAAATAACTATTGTTCTACATTTGGAGGAGGATCTGAGAACTTATAGTGAAGCAATGGCTTCAAGAGATAGTGCTTTCTGGAAGGAAGCAATAAACGATGAAATGGATTCTCTTTTATCAAATGATACTTGAGTATTAGTTGATTTACCTCCTAGTGCTAAACCCATTGGGTGTAAATGGTTGTTTAGACGAAAATTCAATACTGATGGATCTCTACAAACTTTTACAAACTTTCAAAGCTAGACTAGTTGCAAAAGGTTTTAGACAAAAGGTAGGAGTCGATTATTTTGATACATTTGCTCCCGTTGCAAGGATTGCTTCTATAAGAGTGTTGTTTGCATTAGCATCAATTTATAATTTATATGTTTTTCAAATGGATGTGAAAACAGCATTTTTGAATGGCAAGCTTGATGAAGAAGTATATATGGAGCAACCTGAAGGGTTTGTGCTTCTTGGTAACGAAAAGAAAGTTTGCGAATTAGTTAAATCATTATACGGGTTAAAGCAAGCTCATAAACAATGGCAAGATAAATTTGATAGTGTGATTTTATCATACAGTTTTAATCACAATGGAGCTGATAAATGCATCTATTCCAAATTCACAAAGGATTATGGTGTGATAGTATGTCTATATGTTGATGACATGCTCATCATAGGAACCAATATGAACGGGGTGAATGATACTAAGAAGTATCTAGCTTCTCAATTTAAAGTGAAGGACATAGGAGAAGTTGATACTATCTTGGGAATCAAAGTTAAGAAACATAGTGGGGGTTTTGCCTTATGTTAATCCCATTATGTTGATAAGATTTTTTTCAAATTTAATCACTTGGGGATTAAAGAATTTCATACTCCGTTTGATGTCTTTAACAAGTTGGTGGAGAATTTGAGAAGATCAGTAAGTCAATTAGACTATGCTAGTGCAATTGGTAGTTTGATGTACGCTATGCATTGCACTAGACCTGATATTGCTTTTGCAGTTTGTAAGCTTTCAAGATATACGCACAATCCTAGCACCGACCGGTGGAGAGCTATTAGAAGAGTTCTCGATTATCTTAAAAGAACTAAGTTCTTTACCTTGTTTTATAACAAGTTTCCTGCAGTGCTAGAAGGTTACAGTGATGCTAGTTGGATAACTAGTGTCAATGATAATAAGTCAACGTCTGGTTGGATTTTCACTTTAGGTGGAGGAGCTATCTCATGGGCTTTTAAGAAACAGACGTGTATCGCTCATTTCACAATGGAATATGAGTTTGTCACTTTGGCAGCAGCAGGCAAAGAGGCGGAATAGCTGAGAAATTTGTTGCTAGATATAGAGTTGTGGCCACAACCGATGCTAGCAATCTCTTTGCACTGCGATAGTGAAGCTACAATGTCTAGAGCATTTAGCAAGATATATAATGGCAAGTCTAGACATATTGCTTTGAGACATGAGTATGTTAGACGACTAATTGCTGATGGTATAATCACAGTTGTCTACATACAATCAAAAAATAATCTTGCTGACCCACTAACTAAAGGTCTCTCGAGGGATATGATAAAAGGCACTGCGAGTGCAATGGGTCTAAAACAGTTTTAGGTTGTCACTAGTAACGGGAACCTTACCTTTATTATTACAATGAAATTTTAAAGGTTTAAAAGGTAATAACAAGTTATAGTTTGTGACAATTAACAAGCACTAGGGTCGAGATAGTGCTTAAGAAAAGGAGGCTGAGTATTTAATACTCTTAATGAAGTATCGAGTTCGGAATAAGAACAAGAAAGTCCAGTTTGAGACTTTATTTAGACTTCATCTATGTAAAAACAAGGAGTGGTGCCGCTTCTATCAAAGTTTGGAACATAAAACTTTGTAAGTGTTTATGAAATCAGGGGGTAGCATAAGGCCATAGCATGGTGCTAAAGCTCACGGTGAACATGTTAAAGAAGTGGTAAGATTTGTGTGTATGATATTTCCGGTCTTGTTAGTACAGGAACTATGGTTTAATAGATTATAGCTAACCATTAATTTCGACAAGATTTTGAAATATTTATACTAATAGGAGGTTTAAGTCGAAAGATACCTTCTAAATGCATAAATCTTTTCATGTTTCTGATTCTCTTGTCACTAACTAAGCGGGGGATTGTTGGAATAGTTAGTGACAAGCTAGTGTGAGTTTGTTGTCCCACATTGAAAAAGTTAGAAGGATGCAAAGCCTTTATAAGGCTCCATCACCAAATCAATTAACTTTGGATGGTGGGAAGAATTGGAGGGAAATTTGAAAATTTCCTTGGTTTGAGCTTCATTTAGGCTTGAAATATAACGACATTTAGTGGTCAAAAGATGGGCACTTGGGCACTAAGGTCTTGGTTGAAATTAATTAATATATTTTAATTAATTTCATTTTATTTAGCAGTTAACTGCAGTTAGCAGTTAATTTCAGTTAGTGCCCAAATAGTTGTGTCCCTTGATGTCAAGTGTTGTGTTCATTCATATATTATTAATATCTGTAAATCTTTCAATTTCAAAGATTAGAAACACAATCTTCTAAAACTTGTTCTTGGGGAAATTCTGATTTTGTTAGTCAGAATTTCGTTTGGCTTTGTTATCTGCCATTAACCCAACAACAATGATAGTAGGGGCATATTTTCCTTAAGGACAGTGATTATTCACGATCAAAGCCTAATTTCGTTTTCCCAACAGATACTTCTTGAGCCAGTGAAAAACAAGGCTCAAGAATAATGCATGCAGCCGTTGCATCAAGGGTCTTGCCCTTTGAACACGCCTGTTTCTCCCAGCTATCCACATAAGACAAAGAGGGCCATAGACGATCTCTGGCTTATCTGCCTTGGCACCTTTACCGCAGACTATAGCACCCCCTTAACTAATTTTGGCATAACCTACTGCAGGGCAAACATAATGAGAAGCATGCACCAAAAATGCACAGCCACGTCACAATGGGGAAGAAGAAAATTTAGAGTCTCCCCATCCTTTTGTACATGACACACAAGCTTGCTCATATGTGTTCCCTCTTCCTAATACTCAAGAAAAATGCATGAACACTCCGTAGCTGCAATTCCACATCATCAAAAGTTCACTCTTTCCGCTCCTTCGAAACCACATAAGGCACAATTGGCCATCCTCCATATAAGCTTCAACTTCCTCTGCACCCCACCCTCCTCAGCCTCCCAATCAGTCCTCAACATGCTTCGTGAACACCCACATCAACCAGAAGATGGCTAACAAAGGCTCCACAGGCTGCTTGCCCCATAACAATGAGTCAACAAATGATCAAGAACTAATTTGCCTCATAAAAATCTGTATAGTACGTAAGCCACAAATACTGTTATGTCTAAAGCTTTCCATGACGTTGATCCCAAACATTTTGAGTTATTTTTTTTGCTTTGTATTAATATTGTTGATTTGACATAAAGATATACAAGGAATATGTGATTTCTATGTAGAGAGTTTCAGTTGCAAAAAATACTTGGACTGAATGCTTTATAAGGAAAATGATGTCTTTTGGATAGAGAAAATTCGTATCCAGTGTGTGATTATGTATGCATGCACCCATGTCCACTGATTTTCTTGCATTTGTTCACATAATAGTCATTCTCAGCAATTTTGGAGAAGCAAAGACACTGGCCACTACTGGTTCTGCAGCTTGCTTTGAATATCCAAGCATCTTCGTTGCATTTCTGGGTTGAGAGTTGTGGTTAGCAGCTATGGAAAACATAGAAATTGATGACCATTGTCTGTGTGTGCAGAAGGATGTATTGATTGCTGAAAGTTGTATCAGACTTATCAGGTTCATCCATCTACTAAAAGTGATCTTTTACATGCTGGATTTCCCTCTTCAGCATTTAAACCCTTTTTAAAATTTGATTTGTAGCTACTAAATTTGTCACGTAATTCTTTTTGAAGGTAATGTTTTCATTCTTTATGACCTCAAAAAACCGACGTTGAATATATTCGAACTTATCATAGTACCAGCCTATCAGAGACAAGCTATCTTCTCCAAGAGTCTTTTGAGTGCAATTGCGTTACGATATAAATTACATGTCTTCTATTCTTTTGAAACTTTGACTCAGCAATTTCTTGATAAACTCTTAGAAATTAATATGTTGTCGCATGTTTGGACACGGCTGCACAGAGGAATGCAATGGAATGTATGGCATCTTAGACTTTCTTCTAATGAGCATCTTATGTTGACTAATTTTTAAAAAGCTAAGAAATCACTTAAATGATCGTATGCAACTGCAGGAGAGCTAGAAAGAACCATGACCTGGTGTATATTCTAAGTTTGGTACATATGATATTGTTAACCTTATCTATAATTCTCACTCTACTTGCTTAAAGTATCTGTTTACATAAAAGACTAACAACTGTGCAATTCATATTTAGTGTTTCCTTAATGGATTACGCTCCCCTAATTGTATCAGTTTTACGAGGTTAACTACCCTGACACAATGTAGGTTATGAGAGAGTAAATTTGAAAGAACATAGAAGATAGCTTATATGTACGAGGAAATAGTCTGTAATGCAGATTTTATGGAGCACTGGTTTTACTTGGCTTTGCTGCCATAGGCTTGCCCCCACATATGGGAGGGAGGAGTAAACAAGACATATTGCATTGACTGTTGGTTTTTAAGAAAACGTTGAAGTTAACAACACTGAATAAAGCTACCTTTGTCAGTTAGAACATTTTTTAACAATCTTTTACTCCTAAATATACAGCTAGCCCGAAGAGAATTTTCACCTGACATGTCAGAGAGAACAAAATGTCAAACCACTTAGTTCTCATCGTCATTGTCAGTCCCGATGGTAGCTAAATGGTCTGAAATCCTAGATTATGCTTGGATGTTGGCCCACTAATGGTATGTTGTCAAGTGCAAATCACTCGTAGGTGAGAAGTTTATGGAACTTTTACAAGAATTGTCAGAGTACTTGCTACTAAGGATACATATTATACGTATAACAAGATTTTGAAAGTTACACGGTTCATGACGTACAAGGCAAAAGAATTTAAAATCTTTTAAAGTTTTTGGGTGCCTTAATTTCTCGATGAATACAGCTGGTTGATATTGCAGATGCTCATAAGTCGCCTGCAAGTGGCGTGAACCTGGTTTCTTGTTATGAAATAGATTCAGCTTAGGTTATAATGCAAAGTGCATTCTTGATAATTGTTGGTTAATCTGTTTTGGCTATCTACAACTTTTAATGACTAACATTTTTCGAAATCCAAAAATGGATAAGATAAATCTTCCAAACAACAATCTTACCTGTAATGCACATTCTTCGTGAACATGTTCATGAAAAGGCAATGGCATTTGATTTGGAAGTCTCGAACTCAAATCTTTTGGCAGTTTCCAAGATAGAATCGATTATTTTAGAAGAAAAAGTAATAATGCTCGATCAACCCATGACCACAAACATTCACATCATTCTGTTTAAAACTAATTTGACTTACTCACATGCATTGATTAAAGTTTTGAACAAGGATGAGTTCACCAGTGACAAAACTGATAAGATCCACGGGTAACAAAGACTTTATTTTCCTTGTCATATGATAAACCTTCTTAGGTCTAACATGATTGTTTGCATGAATATTGCAGAGATGTCAAGGGCATGGTATCTCTCTAACAACCCAGACATCTTTTCAAAGTCTTGAAGCAATTTTAAACATCGCGTGTACAAGCTTGAGGCTCATGCACCTCTCAAATATACAATACTAGCTTTATGCATTTCATAAAGATCTTACATTGACGTTGTCTTTTTATTTATGGTAGGCATGATTTTGGAACAACAAGATAGTCTTTGACTAGAGTTACTCTACGATGCATTTTATTTTCCCTTAATGGTTTTGTATTCATATATTTAGTTGACATCTGCCCTTATTAGTTAAATAAACACCATTGTGTATTTGTACATCTGAATGAAATCAGTTCATAGTTGGTTTCTTATTTTTATGAGCATTGTTCTTATTTCTGATCATGGACGGATTGTATTTTGTTGGAAATTTTCTTACTTTTCCTTTTCTTTTTGTATTTTTTGGTACTTCTTATTCTGATATATGATTTGACCAAATTACATACATAATGAACTTTGAAATTTGATTCGATCACATTTGTGGATGCTTGTGTTAGAGAGTTTGTCAATGGTGATACCTTAGAATTTATTAGATCTCCAATAAGGTTGAGTGACTAGACAAAGTGGCGAGTTTGGCTTTTGTATTTCTAATTGCGAAAAGAAAATGCCATATGTTTGATAAGAAAATATTGGTATTCATCAAGAAGCAGGAACATAATAACATGTCTTTCCTTGTGAAATTTGGATACAGATCTTTTTACTATAGTTGGCAAGATTTTCTCATTCCCGCGATCAGTTATTTCTATGCTACTATTGATCCAAACCAAGTGTTCACCACCTTGTATACAGAAATAGGATGCAAATGAATCTCTGGCTTCTTAAGAAATATATACAACTGCATAGACAAATTACCCACGTGCATAGCATGTGCACCACAACTAGTAAAGGTAGAAATGAAGAAGATTCCATGACATAAATTCTCAATCGCTCACAAAGTATCTTGCACTTGGAAAAATCAAAGTCAAAATGTATTTTATTGTCCTAACTAATGGTAATGTTACATTTACACTGATCAACTTGAGGCACAAGATTTTGCAGGGACTGAATTTTGAAAGACTACATGACCTTGAAATAGACTTACCCAGTTTCGAAGATGGCAGTCGTGAGTAAAGATTTTGATTACTTCCTCTTTCCAAAAATTCTTGAATATCAATCAGATCGCCCACCCAAAGTAAGCAGCCACCGCCTCCATTTCTAATATCTGAATTTGCAAAAGCTGTACAGAACAATTCTTCAAGCACTCCTCCCTGCATTGCTCAGCGAGAAATTCAAGAGGTCTGGCAACTTCAAGCCCCTCAGTGGTACAAAGACTTCTCCATTCTGGCAATCCAATGGCGCCCTTTTCACACATCCTCTGGACCAATCGAAAACATCCCATTGACTTTGTGATCTTGGTACGAACCCTGGCACACCCTCACATATTGGCATTTGTCGATCCTGCAAATCCCATTAGGCCCACATTTCCCATATTCTTCGCACACGTTTACATAGCAGCCCATTCGGAGCTCCCTTTGTTTAGTACATAGCGCAAGTACTTGCCCGTCTGGTCCAAAGTACTCGTGAGAACTGATCTGTCCGTAAGCTCGAACATATAGTACAACTCATCGTTGTTAGAAACACAAGTGGATTGGTACGCTGGATTCGAGAACGGAGGAGGACCTCCAAACTGAATCCCATTCCATCTCCAGAAATGCATCCCACTCCTGAATATCTTCTTTTCCCCCTTAAGAATAAGTCCCTGAGGCAATCCTACGATATGGTGTTCGTAAGTAAAGTCACCTAAGATGGATCACTTCCATCTTTCTAGGATTTCATGTTCCAAGTAATGCCACTAGTCAAGTTCAACCCCAACTTCATGCCAGGCATTAGTGTCTGACGGGTAACCAAAGCTCACTGTACTTCTGTATGCACAAATTTCGTGTCTAAATTGCGAGACAAAAAATAATACACAAAATTTAATTTAATAAATTTTAAAATTAAGATTTACACCACTCTGTGATTTATACAGAAAATAAATCTAAGTCATCTGATTCGATCTCCGTTTGAGTCGCGATCCAAGGTCTGAGAAAGCTTGTTTTTGAACCTCTGATTTGATTTCTTCCTTGAGGGCAATCCTTGACTTGTAGAATCACCAAGGTTGAAGTCGAATCTCCTTTGATATTAAGGACCAAAGAAGGATTAATCTTCGTCTTTGAGAATGCTCGATCGAAGAACGACACCAAACTAGTGCGTATTGTTCTTCAAGTGGAACATAATTCTCGAGATGTTGTAAGCTTGTACAGAGTTTTCCGCAGAGCGCTGTCTTGTTTATAGGGATCCAGTGTATTGGAAGTGCTTAACTGAAGAACAACCTGAGAGACAACAGAGTTTCGACGGAATTTTGGCTTTGATGGTGGATATCTTCTGTGTCGTTTTCCTCTACGCCAGCCCTCTATTTATAGGCAAGATGGTAGGCTAAATTTGGAAAACCCGTAGAATTTTGACTTTTTAATTAAAGGGATTTTTGTCCCCTTTAATCCAATCTGATCAATTAAGTTGATTCCTTTCCATTTAATTTCTTTCGGTCAAACTTAGCTTATATAAATCTTCTGGTAGCAAGACCTGGGCTGGACCAAGTATTTTTACTTGGACTAGTCCTTCTAACTTGTCCTTGACTTCGATGCCATTATTTTGCTTGACTCTAAGTCAGCATCTTGACCTGTATTTTCTGCAGTGTTAAATATTTGACCGATTAATAAACTTTTGGATTATTGACTAGCACAAAATATTGTTACGGAGTCTAGTAGCTGTGCAACTGAATCCTGCACGTCGGCGGATTTTGATGAATATGATAACCAGATAATGCTCTTGGTTCCATTGAACACAACAAGATTCCCATCGTTACTAAAAGCTAACGAGCCAATTGAATCTGTAACTGGTGTTTCCTAGTTTGCAACCCATACGATGACTTGTGGGAAGTTCTTGCACCAGATTCCAAGATACCGGTAACTGGGCCCCGAAGCACTGGGAGAGAAGAAGCCTAGCTCGAAAATTTGGTCTGATGAAACCAGAATTTCACCGTCCGAGATGGATTTGTTTAGTGCTATTGTATCAACTGCACCGCAGAGTTGTATGACTGAAGATAAGAGCAGCAAGCAAAGCAGGAAAGTGGGAACATAATCAAGAATGGCGATAGGAGATGTTTTGGAACAAGCAATGTGAACAAACAGGTTGTGCCATACGCAAGTGAATCAAGCAAGTGCAACTGGGGGACAAGGATTAACATAAAAGGATTAGCACGGTTGAAGTTTACATAAATACTAACATAAAAGAGTCCGTAAGAATTTAAACTCAAAAAAAAAAGAACTACCGTGATCTATTCTTGTTTCTTTCTAATCTAATATGAAATTTGAGAGAATGAAAAAGGAATAAAGAAAGACAAATACAAAGATTATGACTGCTAATGCCACAAAAAGTCGAAGACTCAACAAAATGAAACTCTAGTACATAAATATTATGATACCGTGACGTTTTGGTAAGTATATGTTTCAAATATGGGACTCTTTATTTTAAAAACTAAAAAAAAATCTGAAAATTTGAGAGATGACCGTGGTCCTCCCCGGCCCTTCTTGTGGTCCGCCACTAGTGCCATAGGAAGTGGATGCATGGACTTGCAGCTGCAAAGTAAAAGTTGCAGGGTTTCACAATTAATTCATGTATGTACGGGCTTTGAAAATATTTTCTTCTGAGTCCACGTTTGAAGACGTAGGCTCTGCTGCTGTTTCCTTCTTCTTCTTCTTTCTTGCCTCAGCTTTTTGCTCTATTTATTTTTCTCTGCATCTCTTTGGCGATGATCTTTGCCAAGCACATGTAGTAAATTAAAACAAAACTCAACTGTCCTCAACAATTTCGCTTTCTTTCCATTATCAGTTGACTTGAAATCTGGTCCTTATGTTTGAAATTTTGCTAGGAATGTGTTGCATAAGATCGAGACTGCCTTCTTATTTGGTCATCTTTTGAAGGGTCGGTTGAAGAGATAGAAAACATTATATGGACAAGAATTATCCGCATAAGAGGCTGCTGCATGCCGTAAGAGTTCCCAGCAGGAGCTGCCACCTTATGCACCGGCATTACCTTGTCTCGGTCACAACTTTAACATAAGTTACATCAGAAGACTTTTCCAACTCATTTTTCCAACCACATTAATAACAGACACTTTCCCATAATGCAGCAATGTAAACCTCATTCCCTTCTGCATTATGTTGACGTGGTCAGAAAGATAAACAACCAGTCATCATTGACAAGCGCTTGCTAGCTCCCCCATTCCACTGCTTCTAGCTTCTAATTGTACACGAGAAAATTGTATGTTGTTGCATTCCAATCTGAATATTATCTAAGAGAACAACCCCATTTATAATGTCACAATGTGTACACTAACCCTATAATTATTCGGTACTAACCTGACTACCATATAAAGCATACACTAACATAAATGCATAAAGCAACGGAACCGTCATATTACTTTTTTTTTTTAACTCCTCCGAGATGAAAGGTGCATATATTTTCATTTAGTGATATGGGTCTGGATCATAGATCCTATTTTCCTCTTTATTTGGGAGAAGGTAAAGGTCAATTTTATTGTAGAGCCGTGTGTAATGCATAAAAGATGTTTGTAGGTTGTTCAATTCTATCTTTTTTCTTGTTATTCTTTCTGTTTCATTTTTTTTTCCTCTTCCCTTCATCATGAAAGTTGAAGGAACCTTTTATGATGTTATACCATAAGGGTAATGATCCATCAACCTGCTAGGGTTAGTGTAGTAAAATATATTGTATATAGTACCAGGGTTAGTACCGTAACATAGTCCTGGAGTTATTGTATAGATTTTAACATTATAAATAAGGTTGTCCTTTTTATATCACATTTAAAATGGAATGCAACAACATACGGTTTTCCCTTCTCCAATTTATCATGGTATCAGAAGACTTGTTTTAGAGTTTTCCTGATGGTTCCCCCTCCGGTAACGACGATTCGTTATATCTTGAGCGTCGTTCTCTGATCGACCATGTGCCTTGTTTTAGTTAGATTTGGCTCTCCACTAGACCCACAATGTTTGTCTTAATTTTCTGTTCAATACCATCCAAATCACTAATTGAAACCACCATCATGCGTTGTCAGAAGCTTTGCCACTGCCGCTACTGTTTCTATTTTGATATTTAACTTTCGATCACCTTTCGGTAATTTGTCAATACAGGTCCTTAGTCTAATTTCTCCGAACATCCCTGCATAATTTGCTTGAGCGTCGTTATCTAATCGACCATGTGCCTTATTTTAGTTAGATTTGGCTCTCCACTAGACCCACAAGGTTTGTCTTAATTTTTCGTTCAAAATCATCGAAATCACCCCCTGAAACCACCATCCACGCGCCATCAGAAACTCTGCCACCACCACTACTGTATCTATTGTGATATTCAACTTTCGATCACATTTTTGATGATTTGTCAATACGGATCCCTTAGTCTGAGTTCTTCGACCATCCCTACATAAATTTCAGCCAAAAAGGCCCATCATGCGCCCTCAAGTGTTACTTATAGTTTCTGCCGCTGCCTCTACCTGCTGCCATGCACCACCGCTACCTATTTAGTTGCATCAGTTTGTGATAACCCTACGGTTATTTAACCTAGGATTATATTTGATTTTGATGATAACTAACATTAACGATTATATTGTCTAACATGCATTGAG
>JAVXUP010004146.1:0-40295 GCA_033070095.1 Escallonia herrerae | reverse complement strand
GAAGCAATAAAGACACAATGTATATGTGTGTGAACTTGTCTTTACCTGATGGGCTTGACCCCTTTATATAGTGGTAGAAGGAGGAGTCCTAGTAGGACTAGGCTTTGCTTAACTCCAATCAGAATCCAATTAGGATCGTAGAGGATCTCACGTCCATCTGAACTGATAGAGTCAGAGCCTCTTTAGGATTCTGCCCGGTGATTGATACGGTAAATGCCATATCAGTAATGAGCCAATATGGGTTACGTGTCATAACTTCCACGTGTCGTCCGTAGATTGGAGGGATATTTTTAGCTATATCATATGCCCCCTGCTTTTGCCAGCGTTAATGAAGCGAGTGGAAGCACACTTTTTTCACTGGTGGTAGCGAAATATGCCAAAAACAGAATTGAATCTGTTTGTCTGACATTTCAAATATCCAAAAAGTGCTCTGCTCGGACAAGATTCTGTTCGGACATAGTTCTGCTCGGTCAGAGTTCTGCTCGGATGAGATTCTGTTCGGACAGAATTCTACTCGGACGAGATTCTGTTCTTACAGAATTCTGCTTGGCCGTTTTCACTCTGCTC
The DNA here is from genome assembly GCA_033070095.1 of Escallonia herrerae. NCBI lineage: Eukaryota > Viridiplantae > Streptophyta > Magnoliopsida > Escalloniales > Escalloniaceae > Escallonia > Escallonia herrerae. The sequence goes on along the minus strand of JAVXUP010004146.1, from coordinate 39,728 downwards.
GGGCGGAGTGTTCGGACAGAATTATGCTCGGCCGTTGTCACTCTGCTCGGGCAGAGTGTTCGAACGAGATTCTGTTCGGACAAAGATTCTGCTCAGTCGTTGTCACTCTGCTCGGGCATAGTGTTCGGACGAAATTCTGTTCAGCCAGAATTTTGCTCGGTCGTGGTCACTCTGCTCGGGCAGAGTGTTCGGGACGGGATTCTGCTCGGCCGTTGCCACTCTGCTCGGGCAGAGTGTTCGGACGGGATTCTGCTCGGGCAGAATTCTGTTCGGCCATTGCCACTCTGCTCGGACAGAGTGTTCGGACGAGGTTCCACTCGGGTAGAATTCTGCTCGGCCAAAGTCTTGGTCCACGTGTCTCCTTCTCCATTGATGTCTTTGAGCGGGAATTAAAAATTTTCAAGTTTCTCTACTCTTCAGCTTGTGACACGTGTGGGGTAGATGAACCATTGCGTTTCCCCAGAAACGGTTACTTGGGTTTCTCTATAAAAAGAGAACTTTCACTTCATTTTTCCTTCACTCGAAATTTTTTGGAAGCACACTACTCTTCAAGTAAGTCTTTTTCCTCTCTTCTTTCTGTTCAGCACTTTAAGTTTTTCATAGTTTCCTAGTTTGGGTAGAAAACATGTCCGAAACTTCAGCGTCTGTTTCCTCTTTCGAAGAGAGTGGTTCATCTTCGAGTTCGGAACGAGTTCCAACTTCAGGAAGTGAAGTTCGAACTTCCAATCCACAACTACCACTGCCTTCAACTTCCCATCCATTCCAACCTTCTACATCGCAACCATTACCACTTTCATCTTCTCAAGCTTCAAATTCTTTGTCTAGAAAAAATGCCTTAAGAGATGTAAAGGATCAAGCTGATGATAAAGCTAATCCCAAACCTTGGTATACTGCTGACGAGAAGTCAGGCAAGATGTCTACCGAAGATCTGCAGAATTTAATTCGGGAATATCCTCTTCCTGAAGGTCGGTATGCTCGTCTCCCTGGTTTGCAAGAACCAGTTAACTACGGCACAATGTTTAAAACGGGTGTCTACGAAGAGCAGGTGAAGTCTGGGTATAGGCTTCCTTTTCACTCTTTTGCTCTTCGTTTCTTCGAGCATTATCGCATGGCACCCGGGCAGCTTGTTCCAAATGGTTGAAGGAAGCTTGCAGGCCATATATATTTGGTCAGACTTCAGGCTACAAACTAGATGCAACATATTTTATAAGAGTGTTCTTTAAAATCTGTTTCGTCAAAGGAGTCACCAACTGCCCAGGATGGTACTACATTCATAATAGGCAACGGCTTCTGAAGGGAGGCCCGAAGTCCAATAAAGGCTGGCATTCTAGATACTTTTTGTTGGCCGTCTGGATAAGGGGAGCTTCTGTTTGATAGAGACTGGAATCCTTTCTGTAAGGATTTCAAAAATCCTGGCAAGCCTACTCTCAACAAACAAACTAAGCATATACTTTGCCTTATTAAGCTTCGAGGAGGTCTTTGCATAAATGAGCCTCTTTCGGAGAAGCAATTCAGTGGGCGAAGATCATTCCTCCAAGGCCCATTCCAGCTGGTCTTCTGATTCCTTCTCATCCTCGTGCTATTCCTAGCATGACATATGTCGAGACCGTTCCTCTAGGTGTGCTTTATGGAAGTTATTGATTTCAATTTGGTTTCTATGTTTATTCCCGTACTGATTTCTTTCTTCATTGCAGAAATGGCTAGCGGAAGTGGAAAACTGCCACAAAGAGGCTTTCTCGGTGTTCTTCAGAAGCTAAGGGGAAGTGCAAGGAGAAACAGCCAAGTGCGGAGTTGCCCCTGTTCCTAAGAGGACTAGAGTCACTCTTCCAGAACGTTCTCCACGTATCTTGGAGCAAGTGTCCATTGATGACGATCCTATCTTTCGACCGAGGTGGACACTTAGGCGCGATGACCTTGGGATGCCGCATAGCCAGGTCTTGGAGCAGCATCTTCTTCATGGGATTCTTCCTCAAGACAATGAGGTCTTCCAGACTCAGACACACGAGACCTTTGCCTGCTTCTTTGCCCAGGCCGTCTATACGGTAACGTCCTTTGTCTCAACTAGGTTTCTGTTTTGTTTTTAACTTTCATTTAGCTGATGGTTCCAATCTTTATTCCAGATGTACGCTAGCGGATCTGAGATGCTTTCTCGCTTTGAAATGGCAAGGCAAGTGGCAGCTGAGGAGGCTCAACAGAAGAGGAAGCTGTTAAGGATGCACAAGAAGCTTCTCATCGTGATGAAGAGCTAAGCAAGCAAGAGACAGATCATCTTGCTCAGATTGCGACTCTGGAGAAGAGGCTGGAGCGAGTCAAGAGGAAGGCAGTAGAAGAGGTGACCAAGGCTCGTGACCAAGGCATCCGCGACTTCTTGGATGGAAACGCTAGGGATAAGTGGCTGAAGAAGCGAACCGGCGATGGCCTTGAGATTTATGAGCTTGGTTTCACGAAGGCCAAGGAGATATTTGCCGAGCGCTTTCCTGACATCCCTTTGGGTGACTTTGTTCAGCCTGCGATAGTGTCTCCATATGGAGAGACTGTTTTGCCTTCAGAGGCAGGGGATGTCGCAGCTTCTCATCTTCCGGGGGAAGGTCCTTCTGGTGATGCCCCTGAGCCTTAGATTTTAGCCTTTGTATCTAGGCTTTTTGCTTTATACAAATAGAGAATTTTGATGCCCGTTCAAGGGCTTATTGTAAAACTCTTTATCTTTTATTTCATGCTGTTATGCTTTACTATGTGTTTCTCATGGTTTGTCTTTACCATTCACACAGTATTATTGATTTTTACTTTGGCTCAAACCCTTTATTCGTCACTTAAAGAGTTGGCAAAGAAGTCGAGCACCCTCGCTCGGCCTAAATTTTGAAGAAGCAAAAGCTTTTGTAGAGTGACGGTGCCCCTAACTTTTGTTTCTTCACGGATTTAGATCTGTAGCTAATCCGTTTGGCCTACTCTTGTATTTTTATAAAACCCAAGAATGTTCGCCATCACTCTGTTCGGACAGAACGTTTTGGCTAAATTGATCACTCTGTTCGGGCAGAGTGTTCGGCCATCACTCTGTTTGGACAGAATGTCTTGGCAGAGTTGATCACTCTGTTCGGGCAGAGTGTTCGACCATCACTCTGTTCGGACAGAATGTTTTGGCTAAGTTGGTCACTTTGTTCGGGCAGAGTGTTCGGCCATCACTCTGTTCGGACAGAACATTTTGGCTAAGTTGATTATTCTGTTCGGGCAGAGTGTTCAGCCATCACTCTGTTCGGACAGAATGTTTTGGCGAAGTTGATCACTCTGTTCGGGCAGAGTGTTCGGCCATCACTCTGTTCAGACAGAACGTTTTGGCTAAATTGATCACTCTATTCGGGCAGAGTGTTCGGTCATCACTCTGTTCAGACATAATGTTTTGGCTAAGTTGATCACTCTGTTCGGGCAGAGTGTTCGGCCATCACTCTGTTCGGACATAATATATTGGCTAAGTTGATCACTCTGTTCGGGCAGAGTGTTCGGCCATCACTCTGTTCGGACAGAATGTTTTGGCTAAGCTTAGCACTCTGTTCGGGCAAAGTGTTCGGCTATCACTCTATTCGGACAGAATGTTTGACCATCACTTTGCTCAGGCAGAGTGTTCGGCTATCACTCTGTTTAGACATAATGTTTGGCCATCACTTTATTCGGGTAGAGTGTTCAGTTATCACTCTGTTCGAACAGAATGTTTAAGTTTACATTATAACAATGCTCAGAAAAATGACTTTATTGCTCGAGCAAAAGATAAAGTTTACATTGGATTGCTCGACAACCCATTTATTCAAAAAAATATTTCTAAAGACAATTTTTAAAAGATTGGGGTTTTGATAAGGTCTGGGCCCTTATCCCCCTGAAAAAGAAGTGTCTTGCCTCGAGGCAAGATGCTACTGGTAATATTTCTGCAAATTCTCAGCATTCCAAGTGCGAGGAATTGGTTCTCCAGAAGTGTTCCTAGTGTATAGGCGCCCGGTTTGAGCACCTTTATAACACGATAGGGTTCGTCCCAGTTTGGAGATAACATTCTCGTCGCTGTCTTTGAATCGGAGACTTCTAACTTGCAAAGACATCCCCATAGGTTCTCAATAGGTTCACCAGCTCAAGCTTGGTGTTTTCCTTAAGATTCGAACCTTTCCGAATTGTCTTGTCTTCTTCACCGGGATACACTTCAATGCTTACAAGATTTTCAACTGGTTCTCCCCTTTGCATCTTTGTGTCTTCCCGGAGGTCTTCGATAATGAGTGCTTCCTTGTTCTTTGATCGGCATGAAGTCACGTAGCACTGACGAGCTGTAGTCTGGTCTCCTTTCACCTCTCCAATCCCGTGTTCCGTGGGGAACTGCATCTTGAGGTGATAAGTTGACACTACAGCTTGTAACTGATTGAGTGCTGGTCGTCCCAATATGGCGTTGTATGCTGAGGGGACCTTTACCACCACAAAATCAAGCATGAAGTTGGCTTTTGCCAGAGGTGTTCCAATCGCAACTGGGAGTGCGATAATACCTTCGGCTGCAACTGGATGATTGGAGAATCCATACAACGGTGTATCCATCTTTCGAAGATGGTCCGTTGGAATGTTCATCTTTTTGAATGCATCGTAAAATAAGATTTCTGCAGAACTTCCGTTATCAATCAAGACACGTTTTACATCAAAGTTCCCAGCTTTAATTGCGATGACTAATGGATCATCATGAGGAGTTTTTATATCTTTTGAATCTTCATCAGAAAACGTGATTGCTGCTACAGGTACCGTCTTTGATTTCTTATTCGGGGGTTGACTCCTTATGCATACTTCTCTGGCGTATGCTTTTCGAGCCCGTTCTGATGAACCTCCTGCGGCTATTCCCCCAGATATAGTGTTGATTGTACCCGTATTCTCTTCCTGATCTTCTCTTTCTTCCATGGCCGGAGGTGTCTGTTGTCTTCCATCTCTAGGAGCTACAAACTTTCTTAACTGGCCACGCTTGATAAGGGCCTCAATTGCTCATTTAAGTGACCCGCAATTGTCAGTTGTGTGATCATGATCGTTGTGAAAGTAACACCATAAATCTTTGTTCCTTTTATTTGGTCGAGATTTCATTTTGCTGGCCACTGGAGAGCTTTATTGTCTTTGATCTCGTGAAGAATCTGTGATGGTTTGGCGTTGAGAGGTGTCAGATTTTCCCAAGCAAACGGATCTTTCGGACGCCGCTCATCACGGTTAGAATGCTTTGCTGACTTTCCTTCCTGGGGAGTTACCACTTGAGATCGTTTCTTCTTTTCTTCCTTTTCTTCTCCACATCGTTCTCTGTGTGTCTCCAAGTATTTTTCAGCTTGAATATATTTGTTAGCCATCTCAAGAAGGGCTTTCCTGTTACCTGGAGAACTTTTGTTCACAGAGAATGCGAACTTGGATGTGGGTCGAAAGCTTTGGAGGAATGCAGTATACTTCACGGACTCGTCCAAGTTAGCGATTTCCAAAGTGGCTGCTCTGAACCGTCTGAGAAAGCATGCCAAAGACTCGTTTTTCTCTTGCACAATGTTCAGCAGACTCGTCAAGTTCTTCCTTCGGGAGCAACTACTTATAAAGTGCTTCTGATAGAGATCCGATAATTGGCCAAATGAGTAGATGGATCTTAGTTGTAGAGATTTGAACCATGCATGCGCAGCCTTCCTCAGAGTGGTAGGGAAGGCTCTGCACATGACAGCGTCTGAGACCTGGAGGAAGAGCATGTTTGTTTCAAACTGGTAGACATGTTCTCCTGGATCTCAGGTGCCGTCGTAGAGATCACATTGAGGCATACAAAAATTGGGAGGCAATTTTGCTTTCTAGATGGCCTCTGACAACGGATATCCAGATTCATCCCTTGGGGGAGATCGTTCTGGAGAATGACATCTAGGGACCAACTTCTAGGAGTCCCATTCTCGGGAACGAGACTCAGGCGCCCTCTTCCTGTGGGTAGATCTTCGAGGGGTCTCGACTCTGGCCACCAGTTCGGGAGAGGAGTTGGTACTGTCTTCAGCTGATGGATCACGTCGATAACAAGATCCACTCCTGGCTATGTGATCTCCGCTCTTTTCTTTGGGATTGTAAGTCAGATTGGTCGTTGATTGGTATTTGTGACCGTAACTTGATCTGGAGGTGAGACGAAGACGAAGGTCACTAGGGTCAAGATGAGAATGGTGAGTGGACGGCGGAGCCATTGCCATGTTGAGTTTTTGTTGAAGAGTGTTCACGACATCTTTTAATTCGTGGATCTCTTTCGTAAGGTCGTCATGGGGTGTTTTGAATAGCTGTCAGTTTAGGTGATGACGAAGGTCCCCGTTTTTCAGAGTAGACGCCAGAGATCGCTTTCTCTGAGGTCTGATTTCTGATTCGGGAGTCGCAGAGGTTACGTTCACGTATGCGTCTTCTGCAGAATCGGCATGACGACGTGAAGGTGTCAAACGCTGGTCATGACTGAGTCGACAAGGGCTGCTCGTTCGGGCGTGACGGTTTTGAGGACGACTATGCGAAGAGTCGCTGGCAGAAGAATGATTGGCCATGTTCCCTGTAGTGGTCCCACGGATGGCGCCAATCTCTTGCAGCTAAAAACTGGATCGGGAACCACACCAGAAATCAGGCATGCAAAAGAGAACACAGAGTGATAGCCGGGTGGGGTTCCGGCAGGGGAACGCTCCGATGCTTTAGTCAGAGATGGCTAACAATGTAGAACTCTAAGAAGCAATAAAGACACAATGTATATGTGTGTGAACTTGTCTTTACCTGAAGGGCTTGACCCCTTTATATAGTGGTAGAGGGAGGAGTCCTAGTAGGACTAGGCTTTGCTTAACTCCAATCAGAATCTAATTAGGATCCTAGAGGATCTCACGTTAATCTGAACTGATAGAGTCAGAGCCTCTTTAGGATTTTGCCCGGAGATTGATACGGTAAATGCCATATCAGTAATGAGCCAGTATGGGTTACGTGTCATAACTGCCACGTGTCGTCCGTAGATTGGAGGGATATTTTTAGCTATATCTGGCTCAAAGACTTTCCATCTCCTCCAATCATAAGCCACTATTTTATATATGTTTTTATCTCCAAAAATGCTCTAGTCTTTCATATGCAATGTACTTCTTATTTGAATGGAATTTATGGCTAATTTCATATCAATCTCTTGCCTACAGCATCTCCAAAAGCAATTTATAATAAAGTCATATCCATTAATTCCGGGGATTTTTTTAATATTTTTTTGGCTAAAAGGCCACCCTTTAAAATTGGGTTGACTTTTATTTTGATTAAGTGAAGGCTCAGGTCCGTCAAAATTTCGGTGCCAACAAATGCCCCTCGTGATTCAGACTTTTTGATTTGTGAAAAGAGTGGATCACGACTCATCTGGCAGCGCTACTATTTAGTTATCTCTTTTGGTCCAAACACTCCGAACGACAACAACCTTGAAGTAGGTCATAAACCTTGCATTTCTTGTTCTCGTGCAATACATTTTCCCTTTCTCCTACAAGCATTCTTCTTGTCGCTCATGACCAACTCAAATATCCATTTGGTCTTTCTTGATCAAAAGCTTGAGCCATTGCAATACTATTGAGAAAGTCGCTGAGTCCCTTGTTGTCACTTGGGAAGTTCTTTCGTGAAGTTCTTTCGTGAAGATTCATCTTGTCTTTGAAATATGATCCAAGTTGTCTGCACACCTATACGATCAAGGCATCGTGTAGCTAAAAAACTTTTGTTATAAGAACTATTTCTTCTTCTTCTTCTTTTCTTTCTTCTTTTTCTTTTTCTCTTTTTTTTGTTGTGAGTTTTTTTTTTTGATTGTTGTGACTTAACCTAAGGTGTATTACCCAAGCTGCCTACGTACCCTAGGGATCAAGTCATCATGTAGTTTAACTTTTTTTTTGGAGTGGGAAATAATTTTTTTTTATTGTTGTGACTGAACCTGGGGAATATGGTCCAAGCTGCCTACGTACCCGAAGGATCAAGCCATCACGTAGTTCAACATTTTTCTTCGTCTTCTTCTTCTTCTTCTTGTCCTTTTTTTTGTGAGAAAAAATATTATCTTCTCTCTTTTCTTTTTTTGTTTCACAAATTTTTTTTCTTATTATTCGCGTGAGTGAACCTGAGAAATATGCCCCACGTTGCCTACGCACCCCAAAGATCAAGTCAACACGTAGTTCAACAATAAATCTTCTTTTGATTATTATGACTGAACTTGAGGAATATGCCCCAAACTACCTACGTACCCAAAGGATCAAGTCATCAGGTAATTCAAGGTTTTTTTTTTCGCGCCCTAAAATTTGTCTAGATCGCCCCATTGAAGGTTTTTGGCCTTGTGCCCCAACTTTTGCCTAGACTGTCCTTTTTAGGATTTTCAGCCTAACAGGAATTTTTTTTCGGTACATTAACTTTTGCCTAAACAGTCCTTTTCAGGATTTTTGACCTAGCGGCTTTCTTTTTTTCTTGCGCCCTAAATTTTCCCTAGACCGTCCTTTTCAGGGTTTTTAGCGTAGCAGGCATTTCCTTCGCGGGTAGCATTTCCTCAATAACCTTGCATTTGTGGGAGGGATTACCCGATCCCCATCCATGGTGACTTACATGTATGTTTCATTAGCATAGACCTTTTCGATGATGTAAGGCCCTTCCCATTTAGACTCCAGTTTCCCTTTGGTCCTTTGAGTGACTACGACCGGCTTTCGAACCATGAGAACAAGGTCCCCTTTCTTAAACGACTGTAGTCTTACTCTTTTGTTAAAGGCACTTTCCATCTTTTGTTAGTACATCTCGATACTCTATAGAGCAATAAGCCTTTTCTTATGGAGGCTGTGACACCCTCAACCCAGGTGACGTCACCAGGCTGAGTTATTGACCACAATTACATTTAAAACCTTGTATTGAATACAGAGCAACTACATCCTCATACTCATACATCATTAATAGACGCTCCAAAATGCGTCCTTACAAAAATTTCTCTTACAAACATACATCATACTGCAGCGGAAGACTTTCAAGTCTCTAAACAACATATATTGTTACAACCTAATATACGACTGTAGTCGTGTGACCCTTGTCAACCTATCTCGCAGCTCAAACTTTATTTTACCATTTCTAGCTTGTCTTACCTCATACAACTTATCCCCTTGCTCAACTTTTCTAGCTTGTTTCTCTTCCCTTTTCTAGAGGGTTCTCCTTGATCAACCTTATAGCCTGCACAATACAACATAAGGAATGAGCGCAAATCGCCCAGTAAAGACAACACGAGGAGTATCGTGTACAAATGATTCAAAAGACTCGGAGGAATAATAATCATCTCAACGATAACAATGAATCAAGAGTAGTCAATAAATTTCAGCATCAACATAACTTGTCAAACGATAATTTTTCTTTCGTTAGACTGAGCGGCTTTAAGGCCCAACAGAACAACATTATTGCCACCTCCTCATGGACAAGACTGACTGACCCACTATGCAAGTGAACACTAAAACAAGAAATTGAAAAGATAAACATCAAAGAAATACAAATCATTAAAATCATTAACATCAGAAGAAAATCAAATGCAATGCAACTCAGACACGACAGACTAGACTCGACCAGACATGACAGACTTGACTCGCGCACCCTACATCCTCTTTGCCAGTGATCATATTTCACAGGTCATCCTCCTCATATAGATGTCCCATTTTATGGGATGTTCATCTCAGTCTCAAGTAATTAAAAGAGACACTGTTAACAAGCAGGGAACTCATTTAGAGTGCTTTCCCTAACCACGTTACAACCAAGCAACAAGACTTCATCAACGGGGCGGACTAAGGAAAAATTATTCCACCTTATGTCCTCAACAACACAGCTCAACAAGGAATACTGGATCAGAAGATCGACCGGTGTTCAGACCTAACAACAAGAGTTCAACGTAGCATCATCAACAGGGCGGACTTGGGAAAAGATTACCGCAAGCCCTCAACAATGTTCTTACATAAGAGAAATGTCGACCATAATAAGTGCCGACATTTCACAACAACATGCAACGACCTCAACAACATCATCATCAACGATAGGGCAGACTCGGGAGAAGATTACCGCAAGTCCTCAATGGTGTTCTCAAAGAGAAGAGATATCGGCTATCAATAACTGCCGACATCTCACAACGACCACACGATAACCCCTATGCAACATCATCATCAACTTTGGGTATGCTAATTGAATCGAATCATAGCATACTAGAACACTCATCATCCTCATTAAATTCTATCAACAGGGCGGACTAAGGGAATTTATTCTACCCTAAGTCCTCAACAGCACAATTCAAATATGCATATACCGGTTACAATGACTACCGGTGTCCAATCATAACGACAAGAATTCAATAACACGTCATCAACATGGCATGCTAATTGAACAATGAATTAGCATATCAGAACCGCATTGTCCTTACCTGATTGGCTTATAGCCGAAGCAACTCGCAATCTCTGATCGCAACGAGCTGCATCACCTAGTCAAATCATATCCTGCTCGTTAGTCATCATTCAACATATACACACTCCTTATTCTACCCATTCCCACTTAACCGTTCATAGCATCTTACGATAGCTAGTTAATTCGATCCGATAATCGGATCCTTAATCTAGCCTTATCGACTTATCATCGATAATAACCCTCATTTTAGACATACTACCACTATTCCTCGCTTCCCACCCCTCCGAACGCTAAATTATGCACATTCTTAAAAATTTAGCGCAAACATGGCAAATTACCAAAATACCCCCTGATGGCCGCTACATCACCAACATTCCAAAACCACTTTAAAACTACTTTTTAGATGTACTGCATCATTTATAGACCAAATATCCCTCAAAAAATTTTGAAGGAAAAATTACCAAAACACCCCCTGGCGGCCATCGCCCTAACAAACATCTCAAAACTACTTTAAAACAACTTTTCGAATGTCTTACACCCTTTCCCAAATTCAAAGCATTTTATAAAAAAAAATTACCAAAATATCCCCTCTGGGCGGTAAATTATCGAAATGCCCCTGGGGTTCACTATCACCGCAACGCCCCAAATCAGCTTCAAAACAACCTTTTAGGTGTTTTACAACCCTTTTCGGATTAAAAAGTCCTTTGAAAAATTTCACCGAAAAATTACCAAAATACCCCTCTTTGGGTGGCAAATTATCAAAATGCCCCTGAGGGTTTCCGACCTCGAAAAAAATCTCAAAAGTGCTTTAAAATGCTAAGCCTCCTGAATTCATTATTGAGCTAAAAAGTATTTTATAAAATTTATCCCAAAAATTCCGAACCGATGTCCAAACTGAGTGTTTAAAAACCCGTTCGGCCAAAAAATAGCTAACAACTTCGGAATGACCCAAAATCTTGGAAAATGTAACTTCTCAGCATCTTAAGGTCCCCATTAAATTTTTGCGCAAAACCGCGTTCGTTTGATATTTTAAATTTCAGCATAAAATTTCAAACTTCCCGAGTTTGTTCACCCCCTTCCCGACCTCAGAAAAATCTGAAATTTTTCCACAATGTTTGATAATGTCCCTTTCTGGTGTAACGAAGACTATCCCAATACTAGATTGGTTATTATTTGGATCGTTTTGTTTTTCACCATCATGACTTCTCGAAGCACCATAGATATACATTTCCCAACCTTTTCTTAATCTCTGTCTGCATGGCCTCATTATCAGGGAGATCCAACACCAGCGGGGATCTGGAATAGGGTGGGCCGCTAGAAAATCTACAAGGGCTTGTCCTTTACCATTTTTTGTTAGAACATATTGGATATTAAACTGGTGGAGAATAACTGCCCATCTTGAAAATTGTCTTAATAACACCGGTTTTGATAGAATATACTTCAAGGGATCAGCTTTAGATACAGATTACTGTCCTCCCAAGTAGTGCTTCAATTTTTGGAGAGTGAACACCAAAGTAAGGCACACCTTTTCCATGGCCGTATATCTTAGTTCGGCTCCAGCTAATGTCCAACTCAAATAGAATAGGGCATTTCCTTTTCCCTGATCATTATATTGATCCAGTAGAGCTCATAGGAAAGTATCCATTGTTGCCGTGTACTAGATCATGGGTTTCTCTTTCACAGTGGCCATTTATACTAGCAGTTTCATCAAGTAGTCTTTGGTTTTTGTCAAACGCCTCTTGACGAACTTGATACCAAACAAATAGGGGGTCTTTCTTCATAAGGCGAGACAAAGGCTGACAATGCACTACAAGATTAGAGATGAATCTTCTAATACACACGAGCTTTCCTTGCAGGCTCCTAAGTTCTTTTCGATTCCTTGAGGATGGCATTTTCAGAATAGTCTTTATTTTGACGGGATCAACTTCATTTCCCCTATGGCGAACCACAAAGCCTAAAAATAATCCAGAAAAAACCATAAATGCACACTTTAGGGGGTTCATCTTTAATTGCTATGTTTTAAGCCTTTCAAAGATGACCTTCAAGTCCCTAAAATGGTCAAGCCGAGCTTTGGTCTTCATTCCCAAGTCATCTGCATAGTATCATATGGCGTCATGGAGTGGATCGCCAAAGATGACTGTCATAGCTCTTTGGTATGTTGCCCCGGCAATTTTAATCCCAAAAGGCATTACTTTATAGTAGAAGACCCCTTTGGGTGTTCGAAAGGCTGTAAGAGCCTCATCTTCTGGAGCCATACAAATCTTGTTGTATCGAGAATATCCATCCATAAAGGACAAAACCTCAAATCCCATATTGGCATTCACAAGGAGTTCTACGATTGGGAGCAAAAAGTCATCTTTGGGGCAAGCTTGATTCAAGTCTAGGAAGTCATGCCTACGTTAATTTGACCATTCTTCTTTCTGACTGGTACGATATTTGCTGCTAGGTGAAAACATGATTTCACTAATAAAGCCTGCTTTAATGAGCTTGACAATTTTTACTTTGATATGAGCTGCTAATTCTGGTCAAAACTTCCTTTGTGGCTATTTAACAGGCCTCTTTCCATGATGAATGGCTAGCCTATGACCACCTTTGGATCGAGTCCAGACATCTATGTATATGACCAGGCAAATACATCCTGATATTCTTTGAGAAAATTGGTATAATGCTACACTTCTTCTTTAGACATCAAGGCACTGGCCATAGTATTCCTCAAGTCTTCTTTGGTTCCGAGATTAATTTTCCTAAGCTCATTATAGTGGCTTACCCCTCTTCTTCGTATTCTAATGGAGCTGGAAAAGAATTTTCATATTCGGTTGCATAGAAAGTCATGTACCCAGTTTTTTTAGTAAACGACTTAGAATCTCAATACCTTAGGCCTTTAAAAGAGTGCTTCAATATTTTTCCAGTGAGTAGAGCATCAGCTTGTTCTTGATTCATCATCGTCTCAAATGGAGGAGGATTATGGGTCGAGGTGTAATCCAAACTGACCTTTTGGAACATCTCTATCATCTTTGGACTATAAGTGGTCTTCTGAATAGTTCTCTTTAGCTTGACTGGCCTCCTCTAGAGTTGTCTATGTGTACTATCCAAATTCTTGATAGGATTTTATCCTTTTTTTTGTCGAAACAAAAAAGTGTTGATAAGTCTCGACATACGAGCAATCAATTTTTCTTGATGGCAACAAAAGTTCATCACTAAATGTTTTTTCAACATGCCTCAGGATCATGAATCCTGCGCACCAGACCTTCTTTGTGATTTTGGGACATAGACAAAGGTTTCCTTTGGAGGATTCTTCTCCATTTGCCTTTTTTCCCCTTGCTTCCTCCTACTGGAACATGTTCATAAAAGCGTGAATCTGCATAATAGGTTTCCACGCCATGAAAAGGAGCTTTATCTGTTGTGATGCATGCCTCTTTTCTTTCATCATCTCCAAGGCATATTCTAAGCACTGATGTATGGTAGACGGGATGATCCCATTAGAGTAGATCCAGGGTCTCCCCACAACGACTATTCGGTGTCTCTCAACAAATCATAAAATTGATAAGCCCCCTCGTTTGACTGTTGTGGACTATCATTGCCGTGGTAGTCGTCCCTATTAACATTAGCATGCCCAGTATCGATAATCATGTCTCGATAGTCATATTGTGCCTCCACCCTCATTTTAGCTTGACTAGCGGGTTGGATGATAGTACTATTGTTGCCCCATGCTGCGTCCACCTTATGTATCGACCCATAAAATTGGACTAGAAAAAATGCCATTTTACCGCCATTCTCTTTCTCCAATGCAACAACTGACATTTACTGCACAGATACCTTATCTTCTCAAAGTCAACATATGTAGGATGTGATAAGCAAACTCAAGAAATTTATCGATGCGATCCTCGAAACCATCATCATGCTTCCTTTTCATCCAACTTCAATTGACGGACATGATGATTGAGGTTACTATATATCACTTTAAATTAAAATCAATAATTTGGTAGGGTCGATGTGAAAATGAATACACGCATGTCACAACATGTCTATACTCCTTCCATTCTCTAATGGATACCAGTCCTATCCCATTTAAAAAAGCACATGTCTATAAAGCAGTTACTAACTCATGCTTAGTCCTATGTTTATGGACCTTCCCATGTTTCTTCAAGTACCTAACATCAATTAGGTTTCTGGACATTCATCTGATTTTGCTCTTACAACATTTGATGGATGTTAGAATACCAAATCTGTATGCACTTAGAGAAACACTGAAGAACATGTATCAAATATCCATAACATAAAACATGGAGCATGAGTAGATATATTGTTCTATAAACACTTAGCTTTTCCAAATTGTCCAAACTGGACATCCAAAGGCTTATTACAAAGCATTACTTTGTAATGAGTACCTTTGAATGGGAACTAAGGGTTTTTATGCATGCATGCATTCAAAAGTTGGTAACATATGGAACAATCTTTCTGAAATATCAAAATATTGGAAAGATGGAATCATTAGATTAATTTGCAAGAACATGCCAAAGCCAAAATGAGGCCATGAGTAACAGTCCGATGATAGGGGAAATAGTTGGGATAGGCTAAGTCTGCCTGGGAAGGCTTAGATTTGGCATCTGAAAGAATTATGGAATTATCATTGATCTAGGTCTCGAGGAAAGCTCTGATTATCTTCAAGCTGCATGGATATTTAGGGGTAGGCATCGACTGCCTTCTCTTATTAGGGTGCTCGTCTTCTCCCTGGGATTGACATTTGTAGCTATTATCATTTTTGCTGGCTGCTTCCACTATCACGATAAGGGAAAGATGAGTTTAGGGCTTCGAGGTCTTTGATGGACCGATCGAGCCATAGGTGTGTCGCTCAGTTTCCTTGAAATGTCCTAAAAATTGAAGCTGGAGGTTCTCAAGGTTAACCCTATAGTTGTCTTTCATATAAAAATGGGTACAAAGGTCTCATCCTTACTGAAGTCAATGCACTCCAAGAACTTGTGATAAAATAGTGTCACATAGGTGTTGAGGTCTTCCCCACGGTTCTGGTGGATTCTAGGAATGTCAACGATGGTGACACGCTCCATTTCATAGTGAAACTTGTCAAGGAAGAGTTGGACCATGTCAGACTAGGAGTGAATAGTACCATCGGGGATCTGGTGGTACAATAATAGGCGAGGCCCATTAGGGACTTGTGGAAATCCTGAAGCTTCAAAGTGTGGTCATCCCAATAGTGCTCTAGCGAGCCAGCAAAACAGGTGAGGTACTATTGGGCATTGTCCTATTTGTCATTGAATAGGTTGAAGGCTAGTTGCTTGTACTTGACAGGGTAGGGCTTTGCAATAAGATTGCTAGAGTATGGAGTATGGAGCATGGCCGGATAGCTTAAAGGATGAGCACGGTAAGGATGACTTTTTGAGACGTTGTAGCATGGCATCAAGGTCATGTTTGGTAACATTTAAAGCATGCGATGATTTGTGCCCGGTCAAGATGATCCTGGCACCAGGCCCCCAGACGGGGCAACCTAAGGCATTGAAGGAATGATCATTGTAGAGAAGGGTTGATGGTGGAGAGCAATTTTTTGAGGTATTTGCATAAAGGTAATGCCAATGGCTAAAGCCCGACCATCAGGAAAGGCCAACTGGAGCAAGTCAGGGGCATAAATTGTGTTTAGCTGTCACTTAGTTATGTTAGGGTTAGGCTCCACTTCAATTGAGTCGTGAATCTCCAAAGTACTCCGAGCAAGGGTAAGGTATGGCGCTATGGACTGAGGTGGCCCTAGTCCTGCCACTGTGGGTCTGAAGGACCAAGGCAGCACTGGTCACAACACTGGGACCTAGGTAGGGTCCAGAACTAGTCCAGGCCCTAATGACTAGATCAGAGCTGGAGGGCCAACGCCAAAGCTTAGGATGACACAAAGTGAGCAGCGGGCACGGGTTGGGCAACTCTAAGGCCATGAGAAGTCGATGAATTTGAAGTTAAGACTTGCATTGAGGCATTTCTAAGATGGTGGCCATGAAAGAAGATTAAAAGTCTTGAAGTTTAGTGATGGTAAGAGTGAGGCACTAGACTGTGGCATTGTTGATAGCGACAACATTGCATCCATTCCGGGGAGAGCTTGGAGATTGTTGTGGTTGGTTTCTTTCTGGTCCTCGAGGTGATGCTCTTCTTGGATGGCTGGGTTGAGGCTTTAGTAGTTAGTCCTGGTAGGCCTACGTTTGTTGAGGCATGGTTTCTTAGTGTAAGGCAAGGGACAAACCACACTGTGATGCTTACCTCCCTAGCAGAGTCACCAAAATGATGCCAATGAAGTGGGTTCGCAATCGATGTAGAGGTACCACAGGGAATACAGTTCGTATCAGATGCCAAGTATGCTGATGTGAGACACATCAAGGATAAAGCAAGGGCAGAGACCAAGGGCTTCCCAAACAGAGCCTGAGGGTGGCAGTGCTGCAAGGGTGATGGCGCGAGGTGAATACACAACGATAGTCACAGTCCGATGCTTAGGTCCATACTCAAGGTTTTATATGTTTCTTTATTTAGAATTATAGAGTATGAAAGTGAATATGAGTATGAATTCTAAAAAATGTTCAGTCATCCAAATGAATTCTCAAGACCCCTATTTATAGAGGTTCAGATGATGATGATGTCATCAACTGACACGTGGCGCTCTTGAGGAATGACATGTCACTAAGAGGTCCACAGGTGCCGATGCTCCATGAGCTTTCGCATCGCATATTATCTTGGTATGTCTGTCGCTCTGTCTATCTGGAAAGACTGGCCCACGCAGTGTCGGTGTGGCCAGAGAGCCCTCTTGATCTAGCCACCAGTCCAAAAGCCTTTATAGAGTCCCACAGGGCGTCGAGAGACACTGAGGACCTGACCACGGTGGGAAGACCTGACACCCAACTGCCAGACAGACTAATCGCAATTCCCTCCTGAGACTTGCTCCCATCTCAAAGTGACACTGCCAAGGTAGAGGGCTGGAAGACTGGGAAAGACTGGCTGATTGACACAGCCAGCCAGCCAGACTAGTGGGGCAAGGCTGGCCCACTGACTGAGGTCGCTAGACGGGATAACAGAGGTCCATGTGTGCATGGCAAAGATGGGATAATAACAACATGTAACAAAAATATAACTATAACGTGTGATTATAACGATAAATAAATAAAAAATCAAACTATGTATAAGTGGAGTAGAGGCAGTGGGCGGCACTAGTGGTAGGAAGTAGGCGGTGATAGTGACATGCTGCAGCAATGGTGGCTTTTTTCGGAGAAAGGGGGACGACGAGGTAGGGGAATGGTGGCACATAGGGAGGCGTGGTGGGACGCGGGTAGAGATGTCAAACGGGCTGGGCGGCCCGCGGCCCGGCCCTGACCAGCCCGAAAAAAGCCCGGCCCGGCCCGTTCATGAATAGGGCTGGCCCGGAGGAATTGGGCTTAGGGCCTGGGCTTGGACCAGGCCGAAAAATTCTGGGGAAAAGCCCGGGCCAGGCCCGGCCCGGTTCTGGCCCGGTCCTGGGCCCACCTGTTTGAATTTTTTTGTTTTTCCCCCCTTTCTCTCCTCTTTTTCCTCCAACGAATATATTCCCCCAAAATTTCACTTTTACCCCCCCAACAGCAATATAACGGCTAGTTATGTGTTCAGATTTTATTAATAAAGATCACCAAGAAGAGTAAGAAAAGATTTAACATATAGCAAAAAATAAAATGAGAGACAAATAAATATATCTATACATACATACATATATATGAATATTACATATAATGATAAAAATTAGATTTGTCAAATTTTGAAAATTGGACATGCCTAAAGATGAAATTTAAAATTGAATAACAAGAAATTTAAAAAAAAAATTAAAAAAAAGGGCCCTGGCCGGCCCAAGCCCGGCCCTAGAAATTGGGCCTAGGGCCTGGGCCTGGACCGGGCCTAGGATTTCTCCTCAGCTGGCCCGGCCCGGATGGTTGCGGCCCTGGCCCGGCCCCGGCCCGATTTCGCTTAAAGCCCGCTGGACCCGGGCCGGGCGGCCCAAGCCCGGCCCGTTTGACATCTCTAGACGCGGGCTACGTGCCAGAGGGAGGACATAGGACGATGGTGACGAGGGACAGTGGCGGCGTTAAGGGACGGCACCGGCAGAAGTTGAGAGAGAAGAAGGAGCAGAAAAAGAGAGAGATAGAGAGAGTTTTATTCTCAAGACTTTTAGCGACGGGTGAATGACTTTTATGGGTGAATGACTTTCAGCGACGGAATAACCAATATCTAAAAGTCCAATATGATATAATGACTTTAGCGATGGTTTTTTAGCGACAAAATTTTTTCGTCGCAAAGGCCATTAAGATATTACAAATACTACTTTTAGCGATGGATTATGTTTCGTCACTAATACCCCATCCCTAATATTTTTTAAAAGATATTTAAAAAATTTGACAGAAAAAAATTGGGAAAAATCATTTAGCAACAAATATTTTTCCAGTTTAAGTTCGTTATTAAATATCCATCGATAAAGGTTTTTACCAACAAAATGTTTCGTCGATAAAAACCTTTACCGGCGGATATCTAAACGACGGGTGTTTCCGTTGCCAAAAATACCTTTGGCGACCGATTTTGGTCCGTCGCTAAAAATCTGTCACTAAAGGTTGTTTTTTTTATGGTGAGATAATGGACACTGAACGAAAGCCAACAACTAGAAAGTTAAGGTTAATGCGTCATTATTGCTGATGTAGTGACGGTTTATAGCGGGATCAGATAATGATGAGGACAGTTTATGGCAGTTCAAGTTTCTGTGGAATGTGGGCCATGATACTGGTATGACTGACACCTGGAAAAATCGTGTTAGAATAGTTCCCGATATTAACATAGCTATCTATAAAGAAATTGACAGCAGTTGTTATAAGCGATTTTCAAGTGATTCCTTTTGAGTCATACTAAAGGATTACAGCGAACGATTTTGGCAAACAATTAGAATAAAAGGAAGAAGAAAGGTCAGCATAAGAGAACAATCAACACTCAACTTAAAGAAATGACTTGATTTTAAGTCTTTATCTTTTTCTTTCTTTTTAGACATTCGGCGTATGCAGCGTTCTCGCCTTCTATTTAGAGGCTTTTAGTTTGTTTATGTCGATTGACTTATTGGTACAAGTTACCGTTTGTCTTGGGCACGTAGTCTGTAACTTGATTATTCAATTAGTCAAAGTTTCCAGTTCTAGTCATTTTCACTATATTAAAAGTTTCACATTTAGAGAAGTCCTGAGACTAGAGGCAAAAAAGAATACTACATTAATTACAGTCTGCTATTGAGAGCAAACATGGAGGTGGGTGATTGAAAAAATTGCTACATTTTTTTTAGTAAATTTGCTTGACCAGGTGCAAGTATTTCCCAGCCTTGATAAATATATCATTTGGGATCTTCTTTAAATTTTCAACCCTCGATTACCTCGTAAAGCTTGTACCGTTTCCTTTTTCAATAATTTCTGCTCTCGCATGCTTTGAATACACCTCAAAACAGGATAATGCATATCAACGTTTTTTTTTTACTCTTTCTACACCTTAGCTGTGATTTTATCTTGTTTGTGCAGATTTGTACTTCTCGTCTAACATTGATCTGTACTGCTCTTTCTTGCTTAATTGCTGCATGATTTGCCGCCTCAGCTGTGATTTTCTAATCGCTATTTCTTATTTTGGTTGAAACTGTTGCAGCACTGCTACAGCCTGTGTCAGAGTTGTCCAATACAAGAATGCGATTGAACGCCAGAGCCTGGAGCTGGATGAGATCTGCACTCTGACCTACACTCAAATGAACGTCAGGAAGAAAGATAAGGACGATGCACATTGTAAGTTACAAATTAATTTGTTTCAGATATTTCCTCAATATCAATGTAAGTTACAAATTAATTAGTTTATGTTAAAATTCCAGCTATGTATTCGATGTTTGTTTCCTCAATATCTTTACTGTCAATCACTATTTTGTAGGCCTTGAACGAAAAGATCAGGGGATCTGGGCAGTAGTCCGACCAGCCATCAGCATTCATAAGTACAGGTATGAGTACTAGGGGATTGAAACGGTGGCTGGACACATGGGGGTCGTCAATAGGTCGAAAGGGCGAGTACACAACTTGCCTAGCCAACTTCACATGTCGTGATAGGAGTGTCCCCATCCCTTGCTACCCTTCCACATACGTAGACACCACCATCGGACTAATTGTTACACCCCAAACAATATCCGTCACATTACTGACGAGGTGTTCAGGATGTTCAGTGCACGGGGATAAGGTAGAAAACAATTATTTTATGAAGTCAGTTAGCACATGAAATAAAGACGACTTACAATTATTATTGAGATTAATCGTCTGTGCCTTTACCTATAGGACACTTTTGCTGGACATACCGAGCCGGATCCGGATGATAGTACCCTCGTGGACGAGTAAGATAAGCAAGATCTAGATCCCGATCTCACCGATCCCTGAGCTCTTTTCTTCCTGTGCCACTTGCACTTGTGCAGATCCCCTCCTCTATTTGTATTCCCCTCCCGTGCTCTCTTGGACTTGTACTCCCCCCCTCCTCTACTCTATTTGTATCCTATTCTCATGCCCTCCAGAACTTTATATACATTCAATTTTTTGATTGTATAAATTTGTAAACTTTTTGTCCCCTTAATTATCTTTGGAACTAAGGAGATTTTTATCTTTGGAACTAAGGAGATTTTTGTCCCCTTAATTATCTGATCTCCTCAATTAAATAGATATCTGTCTTCACTTAATTTAGGAATGATTTTAGTTAAATTTGACTTTTCTGGTAGCAAGACGATGGGTTGGACAATGTATTATTATTGGATTAGTCTTTCCAACTTGTCTTTGATTTCGAGTCCGTTGTCTTGTTTTACTCCACGTCGGCATCCGGTCCATGCTTTTCGGCGACGTTGAATATTTGACCACTCAACAAAAACATTGCACCATTGACTAGCACAAAATTTTGGTGTCTACATATCATATCAATCTATAATTTGATGACAAGATGAAATATTTGATAAAAAATACAGATTGACAAAAGTCAACTAATCGACCGGTTTGTCAAAAATTGGTCGGTTCATCTCATAATTTTATAATATTTTTTTTGAATTTCAAGACATTATCTAACCCTAATTCGGTAATTATCTAATTTTCTAGATATGATATACCAGATTCGGCAATTATCTTCATATTTCACATAAATCCATGATTTAATCTCTTGAACATGGAAGGTTCACACATAATTCCTTATATTATCTAGACAAATCAAAATCTAGACATTGATTGGACTAATATATTTGGATTACAGTGAGCTAGTTGGACTTGAATACTGAACCGAACAACTGATCGAATTAATTAAGTTATATTATCAGGTCTAACTCTTAACAGTAAGTCTAATTACTCATAATACCCAATAATTAATAATGACAACAGAAATGATGTGTCTGCCTTGCACTTGCCTTTACCATCTCATAATTCATTAAGGTCCTCGTCATCATTCATGATTTCACTCCAGAAGTCGTAGGGTAAGCTATCCAAACAAAACGTGCATGAAAATAAAACCTAATCCTCCTACAAATTTGAAACGTAAATTGTCTCCCGTAAATTTGAAACTCACATGCAAGTGAATTTAAGGTTGTCTCCAATATCTTCCCGTTTTCTTCATTATTGCGTTAACCAAAATCGGCATCTTGAATTGTGGCTGACCAAAATTCTTACCTGTAGTTATGTCACCCAAGACCGGTACTGAAAGAAGGAAAACGTAAATTGTGTAGATTGTGGAACATTGGCAACCAAAAGTTCTAGATTTGACCAGATGTATGAGACATGAGGAAATTTGACATAATTCTGTATCGATGCTTGTGCGAGGTGATCCACTAGACATAAGATTCACTTGGTGATCTTACTAAAATCCGCAGCCTGCATGATTGTGCTTACATCCACTTTTACTAAGGCTTCATTTGAAAATATTTTCGTTTTTAATTTTTTCTCCAGTTTTATAAACTGAAAAAAAAAAAGCTTTTCACACACAGTTTTAATTTTTTTTTCTTTCAATTTTGAAAAGCAGTTTTTAAAATAGGATTGTTTTTTAAAACACTCATGTTAGAAGTTTTGGATTTTCAGTTTTGATTTTTATTTTGAGAGCACCCAACCACCATCACCTAATGCCCCAACCACCACCGGCAGCTATCGCCGCTGACCGGCCATAGGCCACCGCTACCTGCCTGCCACTGTCACGCCCCACCATCGCCATTGCAACCACCACCAAAGAAAAAATTTAAAATAAAAACTGGGTAATCAAACACCCAAAAGAAAAACTCAAAATAAAAATTGGATAATCAAACACCCATTTGTTTTTGTAAAAAAGAAAAACTAAACTAGTTTTGGGTTTCTTTTTTTTAAAAAAAAAATAGAAAACCAAAACTGAAAGTGATTTCAAACGCTACCGAAATACGTAAGTGATGGAGTTACGCATGGAAACTGCATTCATTTTTCTTAGTCCAGTGCCTTTTATGTCTATATCTTTTTAGATACAAACTTTGAGCGGTTAATACTCAGTATGATTGGACTTATATTTTTTTGTATCTAAATAAAACATACATGTGTCTAATATTTACCATGAAATACGTTAGCAGGTATAATTTTACAATAACGCGAGGTCACATAATTAAGTACTATTTAAGAAAGTTCAAAAAATCTACAAAGTTGGTTGGGGTTTTGGTATATGAAGAAGCTACAAATTGAATCCTAATACATACGGGGTTTGTTTGAAACAATTTGGTTTTTAGGATTTTTGGTCTAATTTGCAAATTTTTGAAAACTCCAACTTTTTAGGTTGTTTGGTAGAGTTTTAATTTTTAAAATTTTAGCAATAGTTTTCAAATAGATTAGAGCCCCTTTAAAAACAAAAATCAGATTTCGGTGTTTTTCTCTAATTTTGCAAACTAGAGACGCGTGGCTCATCCCTCCTTTAATGAGGTCCAGACATCAAGCCTTAGCAGCAGCATGAAAAATGCAACTGTTGGGGCCCAATATGAAACCTTCTAAAAATTACTTTATTTTGATCCGCTGCTTTTTTTTTCTAATAAAAAAAAAATTGACTGCTACCCCAGTTGGATGAATCTTTTTCCTGCCCCCCATATAGTGACAATCAATCGTCTCTAACTGTTTCTAGTGACTTTTATTTAGTGATACTAAAAAAGTGCTGCTAATGAGTGTTGCTGAAAGTGTTAGAAAAAAATTCACTAGAAATATGTGATTATTAATTGTCATTATACACGGGATTGAAGGAAGATTCCTACGACCTGAGTATGAGCAAAATTTCTTTTTTGTTTTTTACCTTTTTCCCAACTGATTTTCCCTTGTTGGTGGGAAGCTATTTAAGATACTCTATTATTGTCCACCATCCTTCTATTTCACGGGTGTCACCATGCGAGATCCTTTGTATCAGTCTACTTTAAGGATCAAAAACTTGATACAGCAAGCACACACACACAGGTACTAGAATATATATATATATATATATATATATATATATATATATATATATATATATATATATATATATATATTGTTGTGTATAGTATCCTTGAATAACTAGCTTACAATTTAGTTAAAAAAATAATTAAGAACATTGAGGAAGACCCCATGAGTACAAAAGACATAAGGATTTGTAAAATTATGCTGTAAGCTGAAAGCCTTCCAGAATATTATAACTTGTTACATTAGTGAACAGTGAACAACCACTGAAGTTCAAGATATCAATCGGTGTATGCAGAATCAGATATGATCGAATAAATCACTATGTGACTTAGTTGGGGGAGGAGGAGGAGGTCCCGCAGGCCGTCGACCTTCACAACAGAGTCAATAGAAATAAATTCAGCATCACTCGAAATTCATGACATGAAAGAGGCTACAAAATAAATGAGGACATGCAAAATACCATGTAGTTAAAGAAAAACTGTTGGTCTTAGCAAGTAAGAGCCTAAGAGGTACTAATTATTATAACTACAAAATTGGAAGGAATCAATCATTACGTGCTAAAACCATATCGGTGCATCATTTGTCAAGGACAAACTTAAGTAGCATGTTATCACTATTTTAGCTAGAATGGTTTCTTACTTTATTCTAACTACATTTACAACTATGTATACATGTATGTGCAGGTGTAATAGGTGATTGGGCTGGTTTTATTGAACCCACATGAGGTTTCACGATATTAATTACACTCAAACACATGGGTTTGCAAATTTATATTCCCCTGCTTCAGATTTGAAGCCATCTTTCAACCCGATTCTATTATAATGCTTTGATCTTCGCTAGTTGCCCCCTTCTATATGATTTCTTGCTTGCTCAGACAGACAAAGAGCAACCACCAACAAATCATCATGAGAAGCTCATATCTAAGTATAAAACCTTCTCTGTTTCAAATTCAATCAAGGAAATCCCTCGTTTCTTGTATTGAAAAACCCAGTGAGGACATACCATTTAACATTGTACCTGATTGGAAAAAAGCTTTTGTTATGAGAAATAATTTTTTTACGAGAAGTTATTTGGCAGTTATTTTCTACACTTTCTTGTGCGATAAGTATGTAGTGAAATACTCATTCTAAAGACACAATTGAACACCTCAAACAAATCATGACTTAAAATTAAATCTTATTCTTCTAATGTATTGACTCTACCGTCAATGATTGCAATTGCAAATGTAGGTTTTAGATACGAGACCTTGTACTTTGTAAACCCTCGTTCTCATCTATCAAATCAAGACTCTTTCTCTTTGTTGAGGCATTCAATTTATTTCAATTCAGAGTCATACTTAAGATTTATTTTTTATTTTTAAAAAAGTCCACAGGGAGGCGCAAAAATGAATCCACGCATTCAATCGATTGTAGCATTTTGCCTACATAATAATTGTAAGTTTGCCATCAAGCACAAACAGCATATCTGCTCGACTGTGCAATATCATCAGAAGTTTTATCTAAGCAATGAGGACGATATCTAGGTACACTCAAGCATATGGCAAGTATTCTTGTTTCTAGGGATATTTACAGCAAGTCTAATGTCGAAGAAGAAGCAGGAAGACTGACCTTGGCCATCCGGTGGTGACCCAATGCCAGGGGATCGTCGTTGCAATACAGGCCACCTTCTCCCAGCTGCCCCTGCCAAATTTGTGGAGTAAACGGAAAATAGTGAGCAGATGTTGTTTTTGTGGAAACATTTTAGGTATAAGCTTGCATAATAAAGTACATCCTCTTTCTTATTTACGTGAAATAACAAGTATGAAAAAGCTCTTAGAATCTTTTTTCTCTCTATTTTGTTTTGGTTGAGCTATAGATAGGATTTCGTTTTGATATTATTGCTTTTCGGTGTTTTTGAGGCCACAACAAAAACAGAAATGCATAGCTGAAGACTGTTTTAGGGTTGTAATAACTAGGAAGGCATAAGGATTACTTACAAGTTTGAGACATATCTGCAGGTTTTGCAGACAGGATTGAATCAAATGAAAGAAGGAAGATGATGAGAATCTTAACAAGAGTACTGGCAATCTTGAACTTCATCTCTTTGCAAGGCTAAGGTACGGGTGTGTCTAATTTTACCTAGTAAGTTGGGTGTTAGGACATCAAGCAATTTGCTTCCACAGGCTATATATAACCTGTCGAGAAATCTAGAAGCTTATTTGGTTTTACAAGTCTACGGTTTCATGGTTATTTAGATAACAACTGTTTATTTCCTCCGGTCATGCATGACAGAGGAGAGGAGTTTGGTGGTGGAACCATCTATAGAAGCAGGCAGATTAGTTGCACCTGGTGAGGAAATTGTATAGCACCATTGTGGGAATGGATCGCCACTAGATTCAAAGAATTTTTTTCAAAAATGTGGAATGCACTGGAATTCTTGTTCCACGACAAATCATTACTTTTATGACCAAGACCTTTTGTGACCAGCTTGCATGAGGAAAAAATCAACATATGCAGGGTCTCCAAGTGCCAATGTTCACACGCATGATTCTGAAACTTTCTTCAGATTGGGGTGACTTGTATTTCCGATAAACCCTTTATTCAGTTAGGTCTTTCAGAAAAAAATTATCAACCAACTCTTTAACCTGCAACTTACGATCCTAAGGGTCTGTTTAAAATCACTTACAGTTTTGATTGTCAGTTTCACAAAAAAACCAAAACCAAAACCACTTTAGTTTAAATGGGTGTTTGATTATCAAATTTTTATTTTGAGTTTTTATTTTACCTTTTTTTTTTCAGAACTCCCCGAAGCACTAATGGCAGTGGCGTTTTGGGGGTGGGGGTTGGTCTCAAAAGAAAAACTAAATTGAAAACTCAAAACTCCAAAATAGAGTTTTTAAAAGCAACCATGTTTTAAAAATTAGTTTTAAAAACTGAAGGGAAAAAAAACTTTTTTTTTCCTTTAGTTTACAAAAATGAAGGAAAATTTGGGAAACAAATGTTACGAAACGCCTAGTTTCTAAGTCAAAAGCATGTTTTAGTGGATGAGAAACCCACCACGTAAGGACCTAAGCAAATCTTCATGTATACTCGATGTGGAACTTTAATACCTGTTCTCGCGGGTAATGTGGAATATGCTGAGGTGACCCGAACTCTCGAGCCGAATGAAGTGGACAGTTGATCCGATGGAAGAGATGAGGTAGCATCTTAAAGACCACTAGGGCACGGGCAGGTCTTTGTTGTGCTACCATGTTAAAGCATCAATTGAAAGCCAATTGGCTATAAGCGCAGAGCTGCATAATGATTATAACAGTATTGACTTGTATTTTTTGGTGTGAAATTTATATTTCGACATGCCTCCTCGCGTGTGGCCATACTTTTTTAAGTGAGCTTAACACTTTTGCGTGTGTGGTGATAGTGAATTTAATTTTGAATTCTCTATTGGACTTAGATCAACCCTTTCTGATATCATATAAAAACATACAACTGAATCCAATTGACTTGGAAGGGTGAGGCCCACAAGGGACTTGTATAATGAAGTGACAATTATTATTTTTCCAATTTGAGATTTACATGTGAACATGACCTAACGGGTTTTTGATTTTCACATCTCGGTTCTCATTGAACAGATTGAACAACAAACTTGGACCAGGACTTCGGTGTCTAGACACCCGTTCTTGTTGTTTTGACTTTCAAGGATCATTAGTCTTTGTTCATGCGCCTCGAGAGCTTCCTAACTTGAAGTCCATTTAATCACCAACTTATGCAAAGACAAGATGCAAAAAAATTGGTATAATTGTATATCCTAATCCTAATCCTCCAGTCAAAATTTAAAGATCCTATTACAAGGATGGACACCAACAATCAACGGTTCCATGCATCCGTACATCCTTGTCTCCCCTAATAAAGCAAAATGACATCCTTTTGTGGAGTTGTTCAAAAATAATCCCAGTTGTTCTGCTAACTTAAGCTTCAAGTTAACATAGTAAGGCTATAATTTCATTTTTAACTTTATCTATGTCCTCGATTTCAATCTTTTATCCATTTTCTTCTAAACTCCATGTTAAAGAGATTAAGGAAGCCTATTATTCATAATGAATGCCCATTTATATAGGACAAAGCAAACCTGACTTAAAACTTTAGCCGTTAGAACTTGATTAAGTCCATATGTATATGACAACTTATTTTTCGCAATTGCAAGAAGTGAACTCTACACATCTACTACATCATCACATACATTGGTGGAGAGAAGGGGAGTGCATAGTTGGCACATGCCCACCCTCACCTTTTGTAAGAAGAAGTTTTCGATATCATGACTCTTGTCTATATGGTTTCCTCACTTTGGCACCCATTTGAGAATTTTTAATCTTCAAGAACCTTTTTGAACCAACCGCGCTTTACTCAAAATATAAATGTTAACCTTACCAAATACCATAGAAGAAATGCTAGCAGTCCAATCTTTTTGACAGTTGTCATTATCAGTCTATAGTAAAACGTTTATCCCTTCTGGCTCGGTACACTTTATTGATTTTAATGTGTCCGATGTAGAGGGCAATTACAAAAGGCAGAATGCGGTTTTTATTTCCCGTGACAACATTGTAAGCTTTGTCTTAATTTTTTTTTAATCAAGCACGTAAAAGTACTTTCTAAATCTTAATCCTCACCGTACACAAGTTTTTGCCTCCACCACCAGACGAAAAGGTGACAAACATATCGCGGAGGATCAAATCAATACAGCAACTAATGCCCCCGTAAAGGTTAGAACCTCCCAGAAGGAGAATAAATGGAACTCACATTCTGCACTATCTCCCCCGACCAATCATACGGCATAAACCAATCAAATATTGACAAATACAGCTCGAGCTGTGCATATATATATATATATATATATATATATATATATATATATATATATATATATATATATATATATAAAACTTAATAAGGATTAGTAACTCTGGGAATCGTGGGTGCCGTAGAACTTCTCATAGAAATACAAAAACGTATCCCCCACTTCCTACAATCCGGCTTGAACCTTTGGGTATGGTCTGCAGGACCAACTACTTCCCCCAACGGACCATATTTCTTCTCTGAAGCCTATCAACATTCCTATTCTTTCTCATGAGATCTCGGTATCAGACTGATTCGATACGGTGTGGTGTCTAACCCTCTTCTCTTCTGTAGATCTAAGGAACTCTGCTTTGAGCTAACTAAGAGCACTGAGCGAAGGTTGGTTCTTCTCCTCGCTGGACAACAGTTCTAAAAAAGGGTGCCGCTTGCTAACGTTTACCCCTAGAGAAGGCAGAACACTTCAAAACTTGTTGGCACCAAATATTTTTACCAATAGTATGCAGACACGTGCCATAATGATAACCACATAAGAATGCATGAATGAAGGAAGTAGAAAAGATCACGGTTACAATATTTATCATTTGTTACTGAATTATGAGGAGTAGATAAATGAGCAAAGAAAGCGGGAGAACCAAATATTTGAATAAGCCGCACAAGAAGGAAGAAACCGCCAATCAATGTCACGATCGATAACGCACCATGGAAGTCGGTTGGTGGGGATTTTGAAATGAACCACGGTGGACATGATTAAGGAGTTTTCAGAAGTAATCATTGATCTTAAAGAGCGAGAAGTGTCTCCGATAAAGATAAAGGATGACAGTTACCAAAGAAAGGCGGCTACAGATATTCTCAAGTATAAAACAGATGAAAGGTAACAGAAAGAGGGGTCCTCAATCTTTCCAACTATATTAGACTAAGAAAATAACGTAGATAGCTTGCATAGTTCTCTCGTAGGAAGAGTTTTAGATGATTTGTGTAGTTTCGATATGAAGCATAGTTCGTTGTAAGAATTGTGTTCCATTCACAATCGCAGAAGTGTTTATAATTCAAGTGGGCGCATCGATTATCGAACTAGTTAGTGTTCTACTATCAGTGAGTTTTCCTTTTTAGCGAAGTTCTCAGGCCCGAGAGGCAAAAATGATCCCACACAGTTCATCGGTTGTGTCGAACATACACGATCGATGGTGAGTTTGCCCAGCAGTGCAAACATTGGCACGCCCGGTAGGACCAGGTAGCTAAAAAAGAATACTATGCCCAGCACGCAGAGCAATGTTGTGAGGTGAAATTGTACCACTAATGGTATCGAGAATCTAAACACCAACAAAAATAGTAACGGCTCGGAAGAAACAAGAAATAATCAAGCCGTTAACGGCATGAATGAAACTGAAAATATGAACGCTAACGTTCAAGACTCGGGAAATTTCAACGGAGGAAGTTCCAGTGACAGTGGAAGTCTTAACCTGGGGATGCCGAATATCAGCCACAGTAGTCATACTTTGGCATAGATAATGGACCAGGTAAGTTCATCAAACCAAGAAGTTAAAGACATGATATCTAGATTTACGATTGTTATGAAAAATCAAACTATGTCTTTGAATAAATTGGTTATTGAACAGAATCAATTCAGTTCTAAAATAGTAGAAGAAGTGAAGCGAGCTTCAGAAGAAAGAAATACCTCTGAAAAAGATATGGTAAAAGGTATGTTAGGAGAATTCAAAAAACAGATTTCTTCTATCACTAAAGTAGTAAATTCAAAATTGCAAAAGGGGAAAGCCCCTATTATCGATCATGTTGATCCTGTGGAGATCGACGGGTCTCCAATAAAGATAAAAAATGTTGTAAAGCAAGCAAATGGTTTAAGCTCAAATCAACCGCATGATTCCTGGTTGGTACATTAACGCACCTATCGACGGAGGGGAAACGGGCCAAATAGGAAAGAAGTAAGAGGAAGTGGAACAAAGAATTCTGCTACATGGCCCAATAGTATCAACATCCTAGAAATGGGAATAGCCAGCATTATGCTAATCAGGGAGTAGAGGGTACCTACGCTCCTCCTCACAAGAGGAACCTAGAAAGGGTGAATAGGTTTAAAAACCCAATATTTGAAGAGACGATCGATAACGGTCAAATAAATAATAGAGAAATGGTAGGTTACAAACCTTTACCGCACCTACCACACGAATTCCATCGAGTTGGAATTGGCCAAGGGCCTCATCTACCACATCAATTTCATTGAGTAGAAATGAATCAGATGCCACAATTTCCTCATGAATTTTCATGAGTTGGAATGGGTTAGGGATACAGGCTTATTGATAGGCCTTTATATCGAAAACCAGACCCTGATGATATCGATCAATGGGAAATACCTAGGGAGCAAAGATCCTAGAATTCAGTCTTTTCCATGGTGAAGGAAATCAGTCGACTATCGAACACATCGCTAGGTTTACCTTTCAATGTGGAGACTTGGGCCAAGTTGATTGGGTCAAGTTGAAATGGTTTCAATATTCATTGACTGGCGTAGCATTCTCATGGTTCGCAAATTTGCCACCTAATTCAGTGTTCTCTTTTAGAGACATGGAAGTTTTATTCCATGCTCAATTTTTTAAAATAGAACCTAAAATTTCGTTGGCTAATTTGGCTAGGCTGAAACAACATTCAGAAGAATATGCTGAACAGTTTTTAGAAAGATTCAAAGCCTCAAAAAATAAATGCCATTTTCAAATGTGAGAATCAGAATTAGCGAATTTAGCTCTCAATGGCCTAGATCTAGGAATTAGGAAAAAATTCGAGGGAATGGAATTTAGAAATGTTTTTGAGTTATCGTCGAGAGTGACTTGATATGAAACTTTGTTGAAGGAAGAAGAGATTAAGAAAAATTCTTCAATGGGAACTTATTACCAAGATCCCATCGATCTAGAGGTAGACACTGCAGAGATAGTTGGGAAGAAGCCAGTCACACGTGATACTCTGGTTAAAGTCAAAAATCCCATCAGCTTGCCTTCGAGACGACCAAACAAGTTGAACCCATCACCTCTGTTAAGGAAATACTCGTTCGATATAAATCAAGCAGATCAGATCTTTGATCATCTTTTGCAGATTAAATTCATTCAGCTACAAGGACCTCTTCGAATACCAAAGGATAGGAAGTCAAAATTTTGTAAGTGGCACAATACTATTAGTTATGATACTAATAATTGTGTTATTTTTGGAAATGCGGTGCATGATCAAATCAAAGCTGGACTCCTCAAATTCATGGACAAAGATAAAGAGGTGATGGAAGTAGACAGTGATCCTTTTCTAGAGATGGTGCTCGACGTAAATATGATATCGGTGGACTACAACTCAATCGAATGTTCAAGTGAGGAAGAAAGTTCTGGTGATGACAATTTCAAGATGAGAAAACCTTTGGAAAGAGACTGTAACATGAGGGAAACTAAAGGTTTGTTGAGTTTAGAATATGA
Source organism: Escallonia herrerae (assembly GCA_033070095.1). Taxonomy (NCBI): domain Eukaryota; kingdom Viridiplantae; phylum Streptophyta; class Magnoliopsida; order Escalloniales; family Escalloniaceae; genus Escallonia; species Escallonia herrerae. The sequence goes on along the minus strand of JAVXUP010004146.1, from coordinate 7,577 downwards.
TACAGACAAGATATTCGACCGTAGAAACAAAAAAAAGGGAAATTTTCTATGGGCTGATGAAGAAAGCAGTTCCAACAAAATAAGTGAGATTATGAAGATGGGCACTTTTGTGTCAAAAATCAGACCGATAGGGGAGCCAATATGTCAGAGTTGTGGTTCCTCTAGACAATGGTCAGAGAAAATGCAGCAAAAAGAGCGCTTGACGAAAGATAAGATGCATCGAGAAACAGTACCAGAAGACAGGCCAAGAAAATCAGAGTTTTTCAGGTCAGGCATGAGTTTTAGACAGCCAAATATGGCTAGTCAAGTCATCTGTCAAAACAACATATGAGCCAGACATTTTGGCTTAAAGATGGTGAAACCCAGATCTGGACCATTTGATCCAACATATGTGTCCAAAAATTACAAAGGAAAAAAATCCTATACCAGCCGAACAAAGAAATGAATTTTGGGTAATGCAAAGATACCGAGAAGAATCTAGGTTGTTGAAACCAAAAGTCACTTCTGATGAAGGTTGGCATACAGTTGGACAAGAGAGAGTTACTTTCCCTAAAATGTATCAAGGTTTACCCGTACACAGAAGCGTCGAGTTCAAAGGAAGTTTGCAGCCATAATTCAGAGAGAATTAGAGATCAAACAAGCCCAGCTCGAAAGGAGGAAGTGGACTTGGACAAGAGAAGAAGAGGGTTTGAACTTAACTGAAGTTCAACTTAAGAAACAAACAGAGGAAGAGGTTCTTCAGGCAATGATTGCAAAAGGAAAATTTCAACCACTTGAGCAGATGTCGGTTGATAAGAAATAAAAGATGGATATTCATGAGAAAAAGGAGTGAAGAAATAAAACAAGGCAACGGTCAAAGATAAGAAGGTAGAAACCAAAAGAAGGTTATTTTTTTTGTGGAGAAAACGAAACAAGTATCGACTGCAATATGGTGTTTGTTCTTCCCCTCACATTTGAAGCAAAAGGAGAGCAAATGATTTGAGATGAAGAAGACGCAGAGGATGAAAAAGAACCAGTACCAAACAGCTTTGCAGTTAAAGAAGGGGATGGAATAGCAAGTAAAATGAGCCAAAACCATTCAGACAAATGAATAATGATCGATCGCGGAAATAGAGTTATATTGATAGAACCAGATCCTTAAAAGACAAGGCATTTAAAGCCTTTATTTATCTCCACACTGATGGATGGTCAACCAGTGGCCAGAGTATTGGTCGATAATGGAGCAGCGGTAAACATTTTGCCCACCAGAATACTGAGGAAATTGTGTAAAGACGAAAAAGATCTAATTCCCTCTGAAATCATGGTTGTAACTTTGCAGGAGGAATCTCTAAACCAAAGGGTGTGGTTCTAATTGAATTGACAGTTGGAAAGAAAACAAAGATGTCGCCATTCTTCGTTATTGATTCTTCTTCGAGTTTCAACGCCTTGCTTGGAAGAGATTGGATACATGTAAACGGCTGCATACCATCATCACTTCATCAGGTTTTAATATTCTAAAGGGAAGAAAAAAATGGCAAGAAGGTGGCCGAATTAGTTTGGGCTGATGACAAGCCATTTTTAGCAGAGTCAAATTGTCTTGAAGCTAAATTTTATTAGCAGAAAATAGAGCCACTAATCCTAGATGAAGATGGGGTTTTAGTGGAATGTCGAGGAATCAATTTGATGGTTGGACCTGAAAGTAGAAGGTCCTTATCAAACATACAAGAAGAGAGTTTTCAATGGATAGACGATCATCGAGAAAGAAAACAATGCAATGTGAACCAGAATGTGGCTCCATTGCAGAAAATTTGGAAATAGGAGAAAATGATAAACATTCTGAAGATCAGTCGATAGTGGTTAAAGAAATGGGCGAGCTTAGAAGAGGACATGAAGAAATCATGCAAACTTTAAGGAAGTTGATGGTCTATGCCATGGTGAAAAGATTGGCAAGATTATCACATATCAATTGGGCAGAATGCATTGAAGATGATGAGAAAGATCGATTAGACGAAATTCAGTTACAAGATATTAGATTGGCACCAGCCAAGTTGGATGATCTGAGAATAGAAACACAAGATCCATTGATCGAGGTAAATCTGGGGACAAAAGTTGATCCACGGCCAATTTACATCAGCGCCCAATTACCATTCGAAATTAGGAGAAAAATCATTGACTTAGTTAAAGAATACAAAGACTGCTTTGCGTGGAGTTATGAAGAAATGTCGGGTTTAGATAGGAAGCTAGTGGAACACAGACTACCTATCAAGCAAGGATTCAAGCCGTTTATGCAAGCCCCTAGAAAAATGTCGAATGAAGTAACGTTACTGGTGAAGGAAGAAATCGAGCGACTTTTCAAGGCCAAGTTCATCAGACCAGCCAGGAAAGACAAAAGCATTTTTAGTATTATTAGGGATGAAAGGAGATATAGAATATCGATGGGAAGCAGAGCATCAATCGGCTTTTCAATCGATTAAAGAGTATCTAACCAAACCCCCGTACGGATGCCACCAAAGACCGAGAGGCCTTTAAAGTTATATGTATCGGCAGCAGAGTCATCTCTTGGAAGTCTTTTGGCCCAAGAAAATGACCAAGGATTTGAACAGGTTATTTACTATTTCAGTCGTGGCTTAAACGTAATTGAACAAAAATTTACAGTTGTTGAAAAGCTATGTTTGACTCTATATTCTACTGCAGTTAAACTTCGATATTATATGTTGCCAGTGGCAGAATATAACGAGGCCATGACAATTGACTTGGAGGATTTGGACGACCATCGATTGGATGCATTGGATAGATTATATGCACAAAAACTAAGGGTAAGTAGATCTTATAATCGAAGAGTCTTACTCAAAACATTTCAAGAGGGAAGTTTAGTATGGAAAACTATATTGCCCATAGGTTCAAAAGACTCAAAATTTGGTAAGTGGTCGCCAAAATTGGGAAGGACCATTTGTAGTTCAGGCCTTGCAAACCGGTCGGGCCCAACGTGAGGATATCCTGGCCTGGCCCAAGCCCCGTCCTAAAGTTAGTGCCTAGGGCTTGGGCTTGGACTAGGCCAGGATATCCTCACATTGGGGCCAACCCCGTTTGCAAGGCCCGAAGCCCGGTTTGACCCTGGCCCTCTTCAGGCCCGCTGGGCTGGCCCAAGGCCGGCCCATTAACACCTCTACATGTATAAGCTAGAATTGACAACCATTCATAAAATACATGGAATCAACTCAGCAATAGCTTAGAGGTCATTTTGGAATTCTAACGTAATTGTTAAAGAAAGTGTATTAATGGGTTGTCACATTGAAGCAATCATGGTTAATTAGAAGCAAAAGTTACATATAAAAATGGATTTTAGTTGAATTCGTATGACCCCTCAGGAATTAGATGAATAATTTCATATGTATTGGAGAAATCCGCTACAAGAAAATAGATCAATAGTGACAATAAAATATTGCCACAATAAAGTATAAAATTGTCACCGAATGTTTTAGTGACAAGATTTTGTTGTCAAAAGGGTCTTCACTATAGGCCCGAAACTAAAGACTTTAAGTGACAACCTTTTATAAGTTGTCACTAGACCTGGAATTTATAGTGACGACATCGAAGTTGTCATTTTTACATGAACTCCAGTGACAACTTTGTTGTCACTTAATACTATCAAATGTTATCACCATTACTTCGTGTTGTCACAAAAGAATGCTTACAATAGACTTCAGGTTGCTTTTAGTGATAAAATGACTTGTCACCCACCCTGTCACCAGTGACGACTTTGATGTTGTCACAATTTGAATGTGTGGCAGTTTCCATGCTGTCACAATTGCCTGTAGTGAGAAACTTATATTAATGTAACGACAATCATAACTTTTTCTCTTTTTGGAAAGTGACAATATTAAGTTTTCACATGTTACCATTTTTTTATACCCCGTACATATTGCTCTTTTACAAAATAAAAGAGATAATTTTTAATTTGACGTAATTGAATTCAAGAATCATCCATTACAAAGACACCATCCATTACAAAATTCTGCTTAATTTTAACATAAACTAAAAGCATTCCGTTTGTGAAATCACTAAATACAACAACCCTAGCTAGGAGTAAAGAGTGTTGATTTCTCTTCGTCTTCGTTACCTTAAACTCAATCCCGACAATTGTCTTCCACTACAATATATATATATAACATGATATCAAGGCACAAAACAAGATAACCGGACCATAATTATACTAGATGTTTAAGCACTATGGATTATCTCTTTCGGTAAGTCGATAAGAATTAATCTTGAAGGTTGCCAATGCATATGAAATTCAATTAGAACTAGGGGTTTTTAGTATAGTCGATGAAAATCAATCTTGAAGAATGCCAATGCATATAAAATTCTACTAGAACTATGAGTAAAACCGATGGTAGAACCCAATGAAATGAACCGCATAATATTCATATCTTACTGCCAATGTGAATCAATCAAATTCCTAGCTGGTTTGGTTCATGGATAAAACAAGAAACAAATTTCTTGGTCTCAACTAACTCAGGAAGGCTACACCAATCCTAATATAGTTTTCTTATGCGACGACCTAGGAATTGGAAATTCTGGTTTGCGGTAAAGAGGAGACATGCATACTGAACTAGAAGATAGTTAGCACAAAGTGAATAATTAAGGAATGAAGTGAAATTGACCAAACTTACGGTGAGCTTCCTTGCATTTTTATGAGAACCTTTTTTTAGTCTTCGAGATGCCGTATGGATCTCTCCCAATTTTCTTCAGAATACTTCTCACCCACTGCTCAATCTCAATAAAACCAGCCTCAAAATCTAGCATTATAACCAAGCCCAAAATTGCACATGTAAAACTCAAAAAGAGAAAATGTAACAACATGTCCTTGAACAATTAGTTCCTCACTCAATCATGTGAGATATTGATTTTTCAAGAGCTATGAACTCCAGCAAATGATAAATTTATAAGATGAATTCACCAATCCTGAAATACTAACATCTAAAAGCATACCAACTCACATAGTTGTTTGATTGAACATTGCAAACTGGTCACAAAGTTGTTCCAAACACACACAAAAAAGAAAAAAAAGGAAGCTTAGGGAAATTGCTCTACGCAATCCTTTTGCTTATGAACTTTTGCAACAATGTTGTTTTTCGACAAAATGCCAAGTTACGTGTGCTAAACCTGAAACAATGAATATTTTAATGTTTCTTTTTCTTGTCCAGTTCTCCATGCACTTTCTCTTGCTTCAACTTGTGTTTTGTGTGTAGCGACCTAGTATCTAATTTGTTACGACATAAACCCCAGAGTGGGCCACTCCTTAATAGGCAAAGCTGGTTATACATATTTGACCAGTATTACTACATGTTCATGGTTCTATATTTATGCAAATATTAGGTTTGATTGCGCTACTAAATGATAATTAGGAATCTTTTTAGTAAATTTCATGATTATGTTCATGTCTCTCATTATTCCATGCGTACTGTTGCTCCTTCTGTTACTGTTACTTACTTTAAAATAAGAACGTTGATTTATGTTCTTGTCAAACATTTTAGCAAGCATTTTGTGTGCAACTCAAAATAGCAACTAGATAAGCACTTACAAAATACAAGCCAAGCATCCATAACTATAATATAATTAGGTATTACAAGCAAACATCACCAACTATTGTCAATTTTGCATATTTATTAGCCATTTGCCAATGCAATGAAAAAATAAGAATCACCAAGAATCCATCATACATTTCTTACCACAGATCAAGTTACTTTTGTCCATTTATAATTCAGTAACTAAATTGACAAGGCCGTGAAAAAGGGTAAAGGATATCACGACGATGCAAGTAAGTTATTTCCCAAGCAGATCCTCAAGCCACAAAACCCAAATCCCCAAACTCCACAAACACGCATGTAGAAGTAATCATAAAGAGTGAAGGAGAGTAAAAAACTTGGAGAGAGGAATGATGATTCCTCAGCAAATTCATCAAATCGGCATATTAGAGAATTGAAGATGAACTCTGGTGTACATGTTCACGATCTTTTGAGTTTCAATCTATCGCCAACACTCCCAACAGTGGTGGCAAAAACAGGAAACAGGACGAGAAGTTAGAACGAAAATTTAAGATCCTGCCTAAGAATTGGTTGTACAGTGACAACCATTTCTGTTATCACTAGAAACTTTAACTCAAGAGTGACAAAAAGTTTGTACTATCTTGCAACATTCTTCCAATCAATAGTGACAATAATGTTGTCACCAGTGTCTCGCAAAATTATTCACAAGCATTAATAGGTGTACTGTCAAGTGATTAGTGACAAAAATGAATGACAACAATATTCTTGTCACTAAATATTGTGCCGAAACAAACAATTAGCGACAATTGTGCTCCTTTTCCTTTGTCATTAGAAAAGTTGTCACTGTTGAACTATTTTTTTGTATTATATCGGTGATTGTGTGAGCATATTTGAGTTATTTATTTAGTCCAACTTAGTCATTATAAACGAAAAGACGAATTTACTTTGCTATTAAAGAGTTAAGAATACCGCTGTTTTGGATCACATTTGTACATAAGTGAACTCTGGAAAAAATTGTGTAGTTGTACCTCACATTGTGTATTAATTAACGCCGAGCTAATGTGAGCTTTGAGTTATGAAGAAATCTTACCACGATAAGTTATTCACCAAGCGTAGCCTCTTTAACCAAGCCGGAGTGATTGTGGTTTCTGAGGGGACTGTTATGGTGGTAGCTAGAGATTAGAGTTTGAGAAATTGATGATTAAGGCAGGAAGGGCCCAGAAGGTTGTTGTGTGATGGTATGGTGGTTGAAGTTTCATGGTGATGGTAATTGTTGTCATTAAAGAGTGAGTAAAAGAGCCGATGGTTGATGGTGTGGTAATGCTTGGACTATCTAGCGAATAAAGATGACGAATAGTGATGGTGTGCAGATGGTTATAGTGGTCGTCGTGATAGATGGCCATGGTGAAGGGAGAGACATAGAAGCAATGCTAGAGAACCAACAAGATATGGCCGAATGATGATGACATTTTATAATGCCTCTCTTTACTAGGTGAAAAGTGACAAATGCAAAAGGTGTATAGTACGATGGTGGTTGTAGAGGTACAATTATGGTAGTGGTCGTGGTGGGGAGATGTTAACGAGTATATGAAGAGCGTGATAGCAATGCTAAAGAAATATTGAGAGATGGGACAATGATAATGAGTGAATTTAGCTGAAAAATAGTGTAGCCAACGTTGTCTTTATAACTTATTATTTTACAAAATGGTAAATAAATTTGGCGTTGCCTAGGTTACGCTAGCAATTGAAAGGCAAGATAGAAGGGCCACTACAAAAAAAAAGAGGGGGAGGGGGGGGTGGGGGGGGGGAGGCGGCACTAAAAAATTGTCACCAATTAAAGCAAATGTGTCACAAAGTGATTTCCCGACACTTTATCAAAGCTTTTCACAAGCGTCGCAAAATCGTCCATCGGGAATTTCCTAACACTTTTTAGACATGTCGGCTTTAAACTTACGACACTTTTAATTTGTGTGACACTTTCAAGTGCCTTTTATGAGGTCAATAATCAACTTAGACATGCGACACTTTGGAAAACATTGTCGCTAAGTT